>PVJI01017344.1:0-35894 GCA_004026765.1 Micronycteris hirsuta
CAATTTTTAAGATGATGAATTTGCTTCTAATTTTGTAAACAAAAGTTAAAATATCAAGTTGCCCATGTAACTCTGATGATTATCTGTAATGACATGTAGAGATATTACCTTTAAAATCGTACAATTTCAAAGAAAAATTTTGATTGATTCCCTTTAAGCAGGATTAAAAATACACATTTTACTCTCCCAAGGCATAAACCTCAATAGAAGTTTTGGCATTGGTTTGCAAGAAAACTAAAGAAGTAACTTACATACAAGAAACCAAAGGTTGAAAAACAAAAGCCACGTTTTGCTGCTTGTTTTAGGCTTCGTGAAATACCAACATAGTGCTCAGGCATCAGAGTGAGTTTTCCTTTCTTTAAGGGCACATTGATGTATTCAAGAAATTGGTACATTTTTAGATCAGAATTGTCTGGCGAAAGCTTTAAACTCAGTAACTTCTTGAATATCACTTGGAGCAAATTTACTCTTTGTGTGTCTCAGAAATGTTTATGGGTCAAATAGTCATCAGCCTTGCCTGAGGGAGCTTTTAAGTGAATTGAGATATAAAGTATTACATTGTATAATGTGTCCTGACGCGTAGCCCCAGAGAAGGTATAAAGGGACACCTTGTTCTCCTATGAGCTGTGATGTATCTTAACTCATGATATTTCCAGAGTATTCCAAATTGGGGAGCCATGTTTTATTCACTTTTCAGGTCCTAATATTAGCAAATAAATTTTCATTAATTATGCACCTAACAAGTAAGTAAATGAAGGCGTCAGATGAATGAATGAATGAAACTAAAATTGCTTTGAATTTTTGCATGAAATGTAAAAAAAAACCTTAGAAATATCTGATGTAATAATTATTACATTTATATTTGCTTCCATTAAGCATTCAAACAACAGTAACAAAGAAAAGGATCGGTATCAGAAAAAGGGCATTTGTGTTGAATATGTTTGCATTTCTATAGCATTCAATAATGCTTACTAACTTAAAAAAAAGATTATGCTTATTCTGTATTATTCATGTGTTCCAAAAAAAGAAAACCACTGACTTAGCCAAGCCTTCTCCTTCAGTAGCTGAAGTATTAGGGTCAGAGACATTAAATTCCTTTGCTTTTTTCATACAGGTAATTAACAGCAAAGCCAGGAACCAGTCCCCAGCCCCCTGAAATGTAACCCCGTGCATTATTCTTCAGAGTGCTTTACTTCCCTATTTGGACCATTCCTCTCAGTGAGAGCGAACACTGGCATGAAGGATGAATGGGACTGGGAGGGTCGATTGTCAGAGTTTCAGTGAATAACTCTGAGGTTCAAAGCTTTCAGAACAGTTCTGGTGAGAGTTAATGACCTGTTATTTTGTTTCCTTATAAATCATTGAAATGCCAGCATACAATAGTCAAGAGTTTAGTCACAAGGACATAATATAGACATAGTTATAAAGCAACACAGTTACAACTAAGAGAGCTTAGTGTGATCAGTTTAAAAAGCGATACACAGAAAATGTGGTCATATTGAGTTTTTATTTTTTTTAACTTCTGGGTATTATGAAAGGGAAAACAAAATAACTTTAGAAGAAGAATGGGAAAGAATATATAACTTTTGCAAGTAAAATAGTATATTTCAAGATCAAATGGTAAAAGCTACAACAAAGGAGAGTGTTGATACAACTAGTTGTATTTACTTGCAGCACATAAAGCTAAATAAAAATTTACTTATGACCTTATAGAATTTGCAATTCAGAAGGGAGAATAAAAACACATGATAATACAAGATGGGGCAAAAGTAGGTTTACCATTGTGAGTGCATGAAACAGTTTATTGTTTTTATTATTTTCCACATGAACAACTGTAAACCTATTGTGCTTTTGCCTCACCCTGTATTTAACATATTGTCATAGATTGCTATATGCTTGGCTATGATCTAAGTGTTTTGTAAATAGAATAACTTTTAATCCTTACAATAATCCAATGAGGTAGCTATTGTTGTCTTCATTTTTTCACATGGGGAACTGGACAGGTAAGTAAATTGTCCACAGTGCCACAGGTAACCATTGTCATTAATGATGGCCCTGGTGGTCAGTGTCACTTCTGAGAAGTACTGAGTAAACATGCTTTATTACCTCGGAACCACTATGCTGTACTTAATGAAACTATTAAGTCAACATGCAAGAAACTGATGGAAAACAAATAGAAAATATTTGTAGCCAAAAGTGTCAATTATTTTCAACTGGGAATTAGTGAAACCTTAACTAAAATAGTGGCACTTAAAATTGGCTTAGGACATCTACAGTCAGAAAAGAGAGACAGAAAAAAAATATGCATGAACGAATGCACAACAAAGCAATTACTTCTAAACTACCTCAAGTCACATCGTAGCCATAAAAAAATCTTGCTACCTATCCTCTTCTAAAGGTAATGTTTAGATTTTTCATGTACAAAATCTTGTCTACAACCTACACGATTTAACATAATTACCTAATCATTAATTTATATAGTCAGCTCAAATATGGACAATATATAGTATATCCCACATTCCATCTCTAAGTGAATACAGAACAAAGATCAAGATGTAGTCTTTTCTAACACAAAGTATGCAGTCTTAGGTAAGATGCAAAAATATAAAATTTTATCTATAATTTATGTTATCTGATGGAAGTAAACCCAGAAGTTGGGAAGAACCAAACCAAGTCTATAACGGTTCATGGAAATATTCCTATAGAAAAAGATGCTGACGCAAGTACTGGAATATAACTAGGAGTAAGAGGAATTAAACTATAATCAAAAAGAACAATCTAAGTGAAGTAAACAAATATGAATTATGGAGATGAGAAAGACCACACGCCATTCTCTAAACCATAAGACATATCATTCAAAACAACCCTAACTCTGCCTGTTAGTGAGACAAAGATTTTTCAGAATATAGGATCAATGTCTGCTACTACTAATTGGGTCTTTTAACATGCTAGCTTTTATCTGCAACTTTTAATAAGACACAATCTCTGCAAGATCAACATGGCCCAGGAGGGACTGCCGCGCTCTATCTTGAAATATTGAAAACCCTGGAAGACTGTCCAAAAAAGGCACTAAAAATGATCTGTGAGCAAATCAGAGACTGAAATGAATTGAAATAAGTGTATCTTATATCATATACCTTGCTAAACAAAGAGGAACAGAATCAAAAGTGACATGCTCGCCTATCAAGGCAAGAATAACTCCTGGGAGACGATGCAGTTGGCAAGTTAGCCAGGATAACCTTGCCACCTGATTAAACGTTACAAATGGCATACTGAATGGCGCTTACAAGTAAAAATAATTCCAGTGAAAAGTAACATTGTGAAAAACGTTTTGCTGTTCTTAAAGTTTTCTTCAATTCACCCAGCCAGAGGAAGATACTCACTTTTTCCTGTTCCCTTAACATTTGCACAAGTGAAAATTATAGTTCTTAGTAAATTTTATCACAAATTTCACATCTATTTCTTTTCCTTAGACCCTAGGTCTTGAACTATTTCAATGAATCATGCATGACTTAATTATTCATAAACTAATTAATTGATGAGAAGATTGAACCTATATGCTTGTGAAACTCATATGTGCTACTTTCTTTTAATATCACTATTCTGTGAATGACTAATTTAGAAGAACATTAATTTTGACAACTTCAATAAAATATTTAAGTAAATCATTTAGAAATATTGGGAAAAAATTTGAAGGGAATAAGTAGGCTAGTGAAAATTCATCTCTGAGATTCAAAGGTTTTTTATTGCTTTTTTATGACATATCCAGTGAGTTTATTTCTATGTATCATTATTACAAAAATACAAATATATCTTCTTCAATGTGAAACATCCACAATACACATTCACTCCAAATATTGCATTTTTATTAAATTTATTGGGGCAACATTGGGTAATAAAATGATATAGATTTCAAGTGTACAATTCTATTCTATATCATCTGTATATTGCATTGTGTGCTGACCACTTTTGATATTTTATTTTCAAATTAAATAATAGGCATTTGCATTTACTTTTTACATGAACTAAAGTATATCTAATATAAAATATAAAACAAATATTTGCATAGTGTTTATTTAGAATATTTTAATATTATATGCTATGCACATTTTATTATGATTATTTTAACTTTGTTAATATTCATCACTTTTCAATAAAATTACTTAAGGTGGTACATGCTAGTATATATTATCACTGTACACATATACCAAGGCATTTTTCACTAACAAATATGTTACTCAACAAATAAATCCTGAGGCCCTTTTGTTTAGAGCACCAAGGGTTTAGGAACATAATGAACCTGTGGGTCTCCAACCTGTGTCCCGTGGGCTGCATGCATCCGAGCATGGCTATGGATGTGGCCCAATGCCAAATCGTACATTTACTTAAAACATTATGAGATTTTTTGTGTGATTAGATGTTGCAATGCATTTAATCTGTGAACCAAGACAACTCTTCTTCTTTTAGTATGGCCCAGAGACACCAAAAGGTTGGACCCATTTGACTGACAAACCCTCACTATTACAGCATACAGTCTAGTTCAGAATTTTGTCAGTGATTCAGCTCTTGTCGTAGTGCTTCAGATCTACCCCTTCAGATTACACTTTGCAATGATTAGATTAGGTTTTTCAAATCGCATTTTGTTGTGTCAGTTGCCTTTTTTTCTGCTAAATAACTACACTATATAAAAGGTAAGAAAAGATAGGTGTACATTTCCCTTTCCCTCTGATTGCCACTCCAGTTGGTGTTTGCATCATTGAATCTTCACTGCGGAAACACTTGGTTGTTTTCCAGTTTTCTTTAGCACTCAAAACCACTCTTGTCACATTCTCTCGGACCTATCATTGCTATTCAGACAGTGTTCCTTGCCCAGGGCCCGGCTCTGCAAGGTCCCTGATGACCACTCCTGAGGTAGCAGCACCTGCCAGGAAGATGCCTCTTTGAGGCCTGACCACAGGTTGACAGGGACTCTTCCGAATATTACATGTTTTTCTTGGGCACATTTGTTTTGCCCTTCCAAACACCCCAAAATGATGTAAACAATAGTCTATATTAAAATCTCCCTACTGAAATACTTAGTACAGTTTCACTTTCCCTGATTGGGCAATGATTTGTCTTATATTCAGTACTTGATGTTATTGAATAGAAAGGATCCCAAGAAAACAAAACTGTGAACATGCAATTATGAGTTTGTTTGGTTAGGTTTTGTCTTAAAGGCAATAATGAGTTCCCTGACAATGAAAATTGAAATATCAGTAGATTTTCCTGATGATAAAATTGATTCAGTTAATGCCTGTTACTGACTGTGAAATAATGGTTACTGAAGCCAGTGCACTGTGGCCGGAACAAGCAACTGTTGCCTAAGTGTTGTGTTTGTAGTGACGGCTACAGGCTTCGTGAGGTGGGCAGTTTGATTGCAAATGGCCCCAACGAACTCATGAAAAGGAAATTACAAGCTTACAACTTTACATTTTCAACTCACATAATAGTCAGAGAACCAGAGAGTTTCTGTAGCAGGTTTAAAAGAATGACTTGACCACTCACATTTCAATAGCTGTAGGGCACAGCTCGCAGGATATCAACTCCAAAATGTAACATATATAGCTTTCAAAATTCCAGCATGCATTTAATGCATAGATTTATCCAGTGTCTAGGGTGAAGCTTTGGTTTTGAAAGAACAAGACCCAAAGATTATAGGCACATAGATAAAATTAGATGCAGCTGAGAATATTGAATTCTTACATTTTTCTGAGTTGTCCTTGTTTCCAGAGAGATGACTGCCCTAAGGATACCAATGCCCTCCAAGGTCTAAGGAGATAAGCTTTACCTTCTTTGCAGACCCTTTATTAATCTCATCCCAGGCAGCTGACTTGTGAAGGTCTACTTGTTTCTGTCTAAACTCATCCCAACTTTTCATTATACCCTCTAGGACGAAAAAATAAGTGTATCTCAGGGAGATGAATACATTACCTGTCAGTGTAGATAGGATATACTGCAAAGTAATTCTAGTATTAGTCTACTTTATATCATAAAACACATGCAAATATGTTTTGGAATTCTAATAATGGTAGAATAATAGAAATGGCATAAAACTCGATAATAATCCAAATTCATATAAATGTACTCATCATATATGGATTTAAGATGTTAGTTTGCACAGAGGGATTGACTATAAGAATTTGCTTGATTGTCTGGCTGAGACTTGGACTTACTGGTGGTCTACATGCGCTCTTCTGGTATAATGTAAGGATAAAGGATTCAAAGCATTAGGATGTTCGATGTACTTACCATACACTAAGTCTACTCATGCACTCACTTTATCCTCCTGTCAAGGGAGTGAGCCCAGTGGCCCTATCTTCACAACGGCATTGAGGACTGTATTTGTGATTGCCAGCACATGAGAAATTTCTGTGGTAGAAGTTCTCTGAAGGCTGGGTACAGTGGAGGCAGACATTGTTTTCAATATGGGCTTCAGAATTGCAGTAGCATCAGAGAGATGGCGTGCCAGAATAATGAGGTTGAGTGGCAGCACTGACTGGCAAGACCTATCGGCAAGAGGTAATGTGATATAATGTCCTTAATGAGCAGTAAGGAAAATCTGGTAAAGATATTTAACAGTGAAAGGCACTACATCCTCTCTGAAGGGGTTAAAAATATTACTGTTACCATCAAATAAAAGGACTCATGGACATGGACAGCAGTGTGGTGATTTCTGGTGAGGGAGGAGTATAAGGGAGATAAATGGCAATAGCAAAAATACAATAAAGATTACATTATAAAAATATGCATTGGTAATCCTATGATCTCTCAAATTAAACTCAGTTATTTGGCCTGTACAGGAGCAGATGGATCTTGGTGAGAGATTATAAATTTCAGTTATGTATGTTTACAACAAGATATCTGTGTAACTATTAATCCAGAAAATACTTTATAACTTTTCTCAGCATATAAAGTCCACTAGAAGAAGATTGCCATCTCCTGGAAGGTACAACTTTATACCTTTATGGTCTGTTTTCAAGGCTATATCAATCTTCTTACTTTTGCCATAATCTAACCTGCAAGAATCTTGAGGGTGTTGACACACCACAGAACAATTTACACTGTTCACCTGTATTGGTGACACCTTACTTGTTCGATATCATTGCAGGAAGTAGCATTGGCCATAAAATGCTCAGTAAGAAAGATGTGAACCAGAGGTTCGAATCAAACCCCACACATATTATCTTGCCATCTCAATAAATATGTTTGGGTATCTACTGGTGTAGAGCAAGTAAATATCCCCTCCAGTGGCACTTTGCAACATTTACTTCAAAAATATATTAAACATATTATATTTATAACAAATAAGCCTGCCAGTGTCGAGTGAGTGAGGCCAAGAACAAGAGGAAGTCCGTTAGGAAATCAAGTCTTCAATAAAAGCTATGATGCTGGGGCTTCCTGCACCCCAGTTTTTGGGGGTATGTGAGCTGTCTGTAGCAAAGAGGGATGCTCTGTGAAACGTTCGGCAAGGCACAATAAGACACTTAGGACTCCTAAGTCTGTTTTGAAGTAACATTTTGCTCTCTTCTGCACGTGGCATATTTTAATTTCCGTATGAGAAATATTTTCTGGCTTGTGATTGAGTCCTCTATAAATTGAAAATGATCACAAGACATCGAGGGATAATGCAACTTGACCTGACAATCTGGATTGGGTGTCCTCTGACCCACCAAATCATAAGGCAGGGCATGCACAGATACCATCAATCATCCTATGCAAATGATGCATATGAGATCAAGTTTAAGCATGTAAACGAGGTCCAAGGAAGATGAATGAAGAGGTGGCTAAGATTCCTTTGATATTGTCTCCCAAAAACTCACCACTCCTCCTCTTTTGGTCTCTTTCAGAGCTCCTTATGATAAGTTGACTCAAGAGTAAATATCTTAGGGCCCTTTTTTATGTAATGCATCTAACTGTACAGAGACTACTGCAGTAAGGAGTAATCAGAAATGTGGCCTTGCAAGACAATGATGAATGGAAATCATCTCAGTGGTAGAATATCAATATAGAATATGTTTTGTGTTTACTTAGTATATACATTATACAGGTAGTCATATAAATCTATATTAATTATGGGAAGTAGCTGATTGTTTGGCTATATAGTCAGAAACTTGGAAAAGAATTGACAACAAAATGAGAAAATTGGTGTCAGTGAGTTTAGAAAAATATATCAATAGGCCTTTGAGATCAGAAGAGTATAAAGATAGTTGGCTATCATTGAGTGCTTACCTTACAAAGTTAATTTAATTCATAGGATGCTTTTAATAATCAGCTGGACAATATGGCCTCTCTTTTGGATGTTAGTCAGCGTCTTCCTCCAGCTACCTTGCTGTTGGCTCAGTAAGCTTAGTTACAGATTAGCCATGCTGAACAGGATAGGGGGCCTGCGTGGGCTAAACAATGCGGAATTTCCTGTCTAAGGCTCATCTTGCTCACTCCATCATTAAGTTCTTAACTTCACAACATCAGAGAACAGTTCTGAGGCCCTGATGCAGCACCATTCACAGGGATTATTGTATTGAATCCCATCTCATGGGCAGGAAAGTGATTTGTTCTCACCGGTACAGAAAAATCCTTTACTTATTTGCCTTTCCTGCACATAATATTTGTATCAGTACCACCATCTATGGACTTACTGCTTCTGAACAAGGGAATTTTTATGCAGCAAATCAATGTAGAATTGGTCATATGCCATAAAATCCACAGATTTGTCCACATACTCTATCATCCCAAGCAGCTGCCTTGATAGAAAAGAGAAATAACCTACTCTAGGCTCAGTTCTTATGCTAGTTGAGAAACAATACCATGAATGTTTATTGTTCTATCTGACAGAATGCGATCTATGCTTTCAGGTTAGTATCAAAATATGAGCTATATTTTTCCAATGCCAGAAAATATGTCTTGGAATCAAGGAGTGAAATGAGGAAGGATAACATTATTATCACATTAGTTTTCTATGGCTGCCATAACAAATTGACACAAACTCCAACATTTACTGAAACAGCACAGATTTATTGCCTTAGAATCCCATTGGTCAGAAGCTTGATGGGCTGGGACGGTTTCTTGGCTTAGCATCTAACCAGACCGAAATCAGTGTCAGCAGTTGACATTTTTCTGGAGGCTCTGAAGCCAAATCGACTTCCTTGCTTATGATGTCTTCTATATGAGAATTCAGCTTCATTGCGAGTGTGTGACTAAGGTTCCCATCCCATGCTGCTGTCAGCTAGAGTGTTTTTTTTTATCTTCTACAGGTCACTGCTGCGCCCTCTCTAATGGTATTCGTCCTCCACCTCAACACCAGCAATGGTGCATTGTATTCTCATCCATCATGTCCTTCTGACCTGCAGTTCTGCTTCATTTAGCCTCCACTATTTAATTTGTCATCAGCTGCACCTGTCTAAGTGATCCTCTACCTTTATTTTCCATTTCTAGTGGCTCACGTGAATACACTGAGTCCACCAGGGTGATCCAGAATAATGCTGCCTTAAGGTCCACCAGGGTGATCCAGAATAATGCTGCCTTAAGGAATAATGCTGATTACTAACCATAATTGCATCACCAAAATCCCTTCACAAAAGTACCTAGATTGATTTTTGTTGCATAGGGAATGGTCATCTTGGTAGGGACAGACATTTTAAAAATTGTGCCTACCACACTGTTTTAATTAATAATTCATTTAGAAGCCATTTGCTGTCCTGGCTGATATATCTCAGCAGATTGAGCACGAGCCTGCAAACCAAAGGGTCGCTGGTTTGATCCCCAGTCTAGGGCACATGCCTGGGTTGCATACCAGGTCCCCAGTAGGGGGCATGTGAGAAGCAACAACAAACTGATATTTCTCTCCCTCTCTTTCTCCTTTCCTTCCTCTCTCTTTAAAAATAAATAAATAAAGCTTTAGAAACCATTTTCTATACCAAAAAAAAAAAAAAAAAAGTCAATTCTGCTCTTTTCACCAGGGCACAGAAACATGGTCCATTGGGTTGGAGGTTGAAGTCACCACTTGGTCATTTTGATTCCTTATTTCACTGAACAGGCAAAGAACGGTCTAGTTATGGGCTGATGTTGATTAGAATAACTGTGAGGCAAGTGTGTTGCTATACACATTGTGAGGAGAGAGGAGTGGACTTAGAACCCATTGATTAACCTAAGGGTCACTTAGTACTTCCCTAACTGTATGTGAACATTCATGAAAGACTATAAAAACCAATGAAGGCCAGTCTGCTAAAATGTTTAACTTTCAAAAATAAAGGTTGGGGTTACCCCTTAAGGTAAAGAACTCCAACTTGCTTAAAACAATGGATTGGTAGTTGGAAAAATGAATTTTAAAATGTCACCTATGGACCTGTTTAGAGAAAAAAACACATATTCCCTTTCCGCTTGTTACACACACATTGGTAGATATACTATCTAATTTCTTCCTATCTCCTACTTTCTTTTTATTATTCTATAAAGAGGAAGTTGTCAGTTAGGGATTTTCTATGTATGTAGCCTTTAGATTACAATATATCCATGTGTGGTGGGGTAGAACACATCAATGGACAAATTAAAATAAAGCAGAGATGGATAACATGATATTTGCTGAGAATTAGATAAATACGAGTCTTAGCACCTCTTGTTCTCATTTGGAGAGAATGTAATAACATCTGTGCATAAAAAATGACACCACCTTGTTAGGCAAAAGGATAAAGTTATAATAATTACCGTATGAAAATTTATTATAATAAACATGCATGTGGATACAATGTTCCAAATGGACATATTGATTATTAAACTATTGTCTCTGCTGCAGCATATAGTTTTCTCAGCAGCTTCTTTAATGTCAGCCTGATAGCATCCTGTGCTTAGCAGTCTAAACCCAATTTCCATGGGATTTACTTCTTCAAGTTCTTAAAGCACTGCCAATAGGCAGTTAGTTCCTTCCTCGCATTTAGAACCTATCATTGAAGCCTCATTCTGTGCAGTTTTAGGTTCTCTGCCTTTTGTACTATTCCTGTCTGCTATAGGAGTTAGTGGCTGATGCCTGCAGTTGCAAGGTCTAAATTACTTCAGTGTTGTCTGCTTTTCTAGTTCTGTAATACCTGAGAAAATAATTCCCTATATTGAATTGCATGCTGAAATTCCCAGTGTGGTTTCTGCATTTTAAATGCAATAGGCATTAAAAATGGCTGTGGGATGTTTATAAAAAGAACAATGAATAAAGTAAAAACATAGAAGATGAATCTGAAAAAGTATGCACCAAGGAAGATCAGGTATGCCTCTGAGGCTGTGTCTAGAAATATTTTTTAATGAAGAGATATCTGGGGGTTTGAGGTACAGACACACACAAAAAAGTGTTTCTTAATTTTTTAATAGACATTTTGTTCTAAATTTAATGAAAATATAAATAATGTATATTAATTGAATTTATGATTATTGGCTACTTTAACATTCCTATTCTATTTTCTATATCAATCCTTTAATTACATAGCACCTCTACCTAACAAATATAAAATATCTATTAATCAAGGAGGTCATTTCCTAAATACATTTTTAACCTACACTTAGAAGCAAAAAAATGCTCAAGAATTATTTATTGAATTTAATTTTGTCTTTTTTTTTTTTTTAGAGAGAGGGGGAGGGAGGGATACAGAGAGGGAGAGAAAGAGCAATGTATGGTTACCTCTCACATGGCCCCCACCGGGGACCTGGCCCACAACTAGGCATGCATCCTGACCAGGAATTGAACTGGCGACCCTTTGGTTCCCAGCCCGCACTCAATCCACTGAGCTACACCAGCCAAGGCTAATTTCATCTTTTAAAGTTGGGATTGAAATGTATACTTCTCGTATGTTAATGCATTTAATTCCAAATAGGAAGATAAATATGATGGCTATGTATTCAATAAGGGATCTGAATCACAGCAAAGCACTAACATAACTCAAAACTCATTTTCCTGCTGTCTAGATCAGACTACTGGCTGAAAGTCAGAAGCAAAGAAATATAATCTGTTCGCTTATGACAGAAATGCTTGAAGAAATAATGTCTGTTTCAGTAGGGGACATAATATCCTGACATGATACTGATAAATGATCTTACCATCAGTTTGGTAAAGACATATTTTCAGCATGGAGAGTAACACAATGTAATACACGCTGCAGAGGGGAATCGGTGTGAGGATTGAGCACTGGGAGAGCTGTTAAGGAAATGCTGAATCCCCATGCAAAGTTCTGGGTCTAAATCTTGTTGAAATCCAGATGGCTGATTTGAAGCACATCACAAAGGAGGAGGATGAAATGTCCTTAAAGTATTGGAACATAATTGAAGTGTCACCTGATTTTTTCATTTGCAAGGTAAGCAGTGTTTCGTGATATCCTTTTTTATTTTTGTGTGAAAAGGCTGAAAACATTTCTTAGTGGAACCAGAAGGCTTGGTAATGAGACAGAACTTTTGAAGCAATAACAGTCAAATTGAAAAGTTGTTTTCCAGACAAGACAAAAGAACAAAATATGATGGAAAGGAGATGGAGACATACAGCAAAATAGTAAGTTTCCTCCACCATGAAGATAACTTGTTCTGTGAAGTTTAATTCTCTACTGTGTATTAATCCATGTAATTTTGTGGTATTTCTGACATATTACTTCATTTTATCATTGCAAGCATGGCGGGTTTTGAGCGATATTATAGATGGATGATCCAATTAATAACATTGACAGCAGTAGAGAAGGGATCAAAAATTAAACTGAGGAAAAAAAACAAAGTTTTTCCACCTGTTTTAGCATCTGTTGATAGTTATTACTTTCTGGGAAAAGTTAACAAGTGAAAAAAATTGAAAATGAACTGAAAGTTTAGTAGTTACAAATAAGAAAACAGATGCCATTTTAATGGCTCTCTTTACTTTCTTTTCAATGGGAAAGTAACAGAAGTAATCACGGTCATACCATTTTAGAGATGCTAGGAATAGAGAATGCATCACCAATCCATATCCCTAAAAATAATTTTCTTGGGAAATCATGAAAAGTATTTTTGCTTGACATAAGAAAATTTACCCTCCAAATAAAATTGCTTATGTTTATCTCTTCATAATATAAATTGATCCAAATTCCTTAGCATGTGAATTTCTGGTACCAATGAAATTATGACACTTCGTGTTTTATTAAGCTATTTTATAATTTAGAATGAGCTCAATCCAATGTAACTTATTGTTTCTGAAGATCTGTTGAGAAGATTGATTATGTTTTGGATTATTTTAGGTATGAAGATACAAAGATAGATCATCATTATCTTCAATTTGCTCACATTTCAATGAGTCTGAAACCTAAACATGTAATTATAATATAAAATGATTTTTTTAAAGATTTTATTTATTTATTTTTAGAGAGAAGGGAAGGGAGGGAGACAGAGAGGGAGAGAGACAGCAATGTATGGTTGCTCCTCACATGGCCCTCACTGGGGACCTGGCCTGCAACCAAGGCATGTGCCCTGACTGGGAATCGAACCGGGACCCTCTGGTTCCCAGCCCATGTTCAATCCGCTGAGCTACACCAGCCAGGGCTAAAAATTAAATGTTTTAATATCAGTAATAAAAATATAAGCAAAGTGCCTCAGGAACATAGAGAAATTTAGTTCCATCTGATTTTAGACACAAAGGGTTTTGTCTGTGTTTTTTAAAATAATATTTTTGTTTTTAATTACAGTTGATGTACAATATTATATTAGTGTCAGTTATACAACACAGTGATTAGAAATTATATAATTTACAAAGTGATCACTGCAATAATTTGAATACCCGTCTGGCCCACCATGCATACTTATTAAAATATTGTTGACTATATTGCCTTTGCTATACTTTTAATCCCCATAATTATTCTCTAATACCAATTTGTACTTTGAACCCCCTCACTTTTTTTACCTATCTTCCTAATCCCCCTCCCATTTGGCATCTGACAAAATGTTCTCATATTCTATGAGTCTGTTTCTGTTCTGAGTGGATGATTATTGTGTTTTAGATCCCACATATAAGTAAAATCATTTGTCTTTCTCTGACTTATTTCACTCACTACATACCCTCTATGTTCATTCATGTTATTGCAGATGGCCAGATTTAATTCATTTTTTATAACTGAGTCATACTGCATTGTATACACACCACTTCCTCTTTATCCGTTCACCTCCTGATGCACACTTATGTTGCTTCCATACCTTGGATATTGTAAATTATGCTGCTATAAACATCTGGATGCGTATGTCTTTTCAATATAGTGTTGCAGTCCATGTCCCCAATAGGCAATCACACATTGATGTTTCTCTCCCTCTCTTTCTCCTCCCCTTCCCATCTGTCTAAAAATAAATAAACCAAAAACCTTTAAAAAAGAAAAAAGAAAAGATAAGTTGAGGAGAAAGGTCCAAGACTGGGAGCTATGACTCTTTTACCATAAATAGGATTTAATCTAAACTTAGGTTATGTAACAGCCAAAAGAATTATAAAGGGAACTGATTTATTTTAGAAATGGATCTACAAAGATTTCTTTATTTCTAATCATTAACCAAAATTGTCAAAAAATCAATTTAACCCATTATAGTGAAAATACAATAGATTAATGCAATGAACTTGTTGGATACATGAACATAATTGTTGATTTGAGTACCTAAGAAGTCAATATTAGATTGAAGATTAGTTCTCAGACAACAATTGACATTGAGTACAGAGGGGAATGATTATGATACTTTGAAAGTTTTTCATCTTCAGGTAAGTTTGATTTTAAATCTATTTATTACTATTTATTATTAAAAAATAAAATATTTTGTGACAGTATGGATGGACCTGGAGAGCTTATGATAAGTGAAATAAGCCAGTCATAGCAAAACAAATACCATATGATTTCACTCATATATGGAATCTAATGAACAAACTGAACATGCAATATAGACACACTCATAGATAGAGAGCAGGATGACAGCTGAGAAAGTGTGCTTAGGGGTGGAGGGATTGAGCAAACAGGAGGAAGGACTCATGGACATGGAAAACAGTGTGGGGATTGCTGGGAGTGGGAAGGGGCATATAAAGGGACTAAATGGTCATGGAAAAATACAAGAAAAAGAAAAGCAATGAAGAAAAGAAAATCTTCTGGTACTATGGAAAATTTAAGATCACTACCATGAACTTCTTGCTAAGCATACAATTGTTTTCAAGGGTAGATTTTATGTCTGCTTTTTAAAAAATAACAACTAATAAAGATTTTATAAAAATACTTCTTTTATTTGTCATGTGGCTATCCCTGCTAAATAGAAAATGTGTTTGAAATTTTTGTAATTTCTACTACTTCAGAAAGAAGAAACAATTGGTTATATGATGCATTTTATTTCTGTGACTCTTAACTTGAAGCCCTGCCCTAGCTGGGCCATGGTGCTCAGATATTTGCTCTAACAATATTCTGGGTGTTTCTGTGAGTATTTTACCAGGTGAGATTTAATTTAATGCTGTGGACTTTGAGTAAAGCAGATTGCCCTTCATACTGTGGCTGAGACTCAATCAACCAGCTGAAGTCTTGAATACAACAAATGAATGGCATCCCCTGTGCAAGGAATTCTACCAGCAGACTGCCTTCAGGCTTGATTTGCAACATTGGTTCTTTCTGATTCTTCTGCACACTGCCTTTGAACTGGTATTGCAACTAATACCTAAGCCTTTAGTCAGCTAGCCTCATCCATCAGATTTTGAACTTGTCAGGCCACCACAATTGTGTGGATCTCTGCATATATATATTCTGAACCCTTTGGTTCACAGGCCAGCACTCAATCCACTGAGCCACACCAGCTAGGGGGGCAGTTTACTTTTTTATTGTTATTCTATTACAGTTGTCCCAATTTTTCCTCTTTGCCCTCCTTCACCCAGCCCACCCCCTGCTCCCACAGCCAATCCCTACACAGTTGTCTATGTCCACGGGTCATTCACATATGTTCTTTGACTAGTCCCTTCCCCTTCTTTACACCATTATCCTCCTCCACCCTCCCCTCTGGCTGCTATCAGTCTGTTCCATGTTTCCATGTCTCTGGTTCTGTTTTGCTCATTACTTTGTTTTGTTCATTAAATTCCTCCAATAAGTGAGATACTGTAATATTTGCCTTTCACTGACTGGCTTATTTCACTTAGCATAATATTACCCAGTTCTGTCCATGCTGTTGCAAAAGGTAGGAGTTGGTTCTGTCTTTTTGCTGCATAGTATTCTACTGTGGCAATGTACCACAGTTTTCTGATCTACTCATCTAATGATGGGCCCTTAAGCTGTTTCCCGGACTTGGTTACTGTAAATAGCATTGCTATGAACACTGGGG
Source organism: Micronycteris hirsuta (assembly GCA_004026765.1). Taxonomy (NCBI): domain Eukaryota; kingdom Metazoa; phylum Chordata; class Mammalia; order Chiroptera; family Phyllostomidae; genus Micronycteris; species Micronycteris hirsuta. The sequence goes on from PVJI01017344.1 coordinate 16,351, forward strand.
TGCATAGGTTCTTTTGGATTGGTGTTTTGGGATCCTTAGGGTATAATTCCAAGCAGTTCTATTTTTAATTTTTTGAGGAAATTCCATACTGTTTTCCACAGTGGCTGCAGCAGCCTGCTTTCCCACCAACGATGTACTAGGGTCCCCTTTTCTCCACACCCTCGCCGGCACTAGTTTGCTGATTTAGTAATGATTTGTACAGTGTACCATTTGGTTGTTTGCAATAGTAAGATTCAAGAGCTCCTGCTGATGTGGTAAAGTTTTTTATTTTTTATTTTTTATTTTTGTGCAGCTTAATGACAAAGCTACTGATAAAGTGGTCAAGTTTTCATTTAGTTAAGGTGCTATAATTTAGAAGGGATTTATTCTCAGATTTCGCCTTCCCACTCCTTAGTGGTGACTTTTTACAGTAGATTGTATAGAATTTATTAAATATGGAGCTCTGTGTTTTGTCCCCATTAACACTTTTGTTTCACAAAACATAAAATTTGGAGTTTATATATTAGAGGTATTTTCAATTTTTATTTTTCTATTATACGATATTGGAAAGTATGTGGAAAACTCACATGGAATATGTTTAATGTTTATATTATAATATTGAATTTTAAAAATTATTGAAATTAAAAAAATTCATATCAAATAAAGTAGCCAGCAATATGAAGACACAACCAAATAAACTAAGACAGATAATATATTGATAAGATTTTCTTATGCTTCAAGGATTGGTGTTATTTTGTCACAGACTAGTAGTCTGAAAGGAGAGTTCACTCTTTCCAATTTCTCATTCCCTTGCAAATAATTCCCTACGGTGATGCTTTTGAAGAAATTGTACACAAGTTGTTCTCTGTACCAAGAAACCACATTTTCTTAAAAGGAGTTAGTTAAAGTTAATGAATTAATGATTGCCTAGAGAGTGTGGATCACAAGATCATTTGTGAATGCACATTACATGTGAAATAAGATAAAAAAACGAAAGGCACTAAACATAAATAGAAATTCGAGTATCTTTTTCATAGTGCTTTTTTCTAGTAAGAAGAAAAAAAATATGCCTAGTATGTGCCAAGCTGCCAGGCAGCAAGGTGATTGTCATATATTAGCTACCTTCAACCTCAAAATGACCAAGACAAATAGAGATCATTAATTCATATTTAACAGCTGGAAAAATCGAAATCTCAAGGGGTCATTTAATGTAACTAGGAAATGATAAAGAAAAGATTCCAAGTGAAGACGACAACACCTCGAGGGGAACATTATGTAAAGTATTTGATTGTCTAAATACTAAAGTGTACACCTGAAACCAACACAAAACAAAATGGAAAAAAAGGGCTACAATTCCTCAAAAGCAATGCTCCTTAAAACATAATTGTTTAAGAGTTGTTTGCATTAGTAGCCAATTTCAAAAGTGTTTTAGAATTATCTGAAACTGAAAATATATATGATAGGGATGTTTTAACATTCCTTATCATTGCTAATATATGTTTTATTATTTTTTAAAAAATAGTAAATGCTTCTCTTGCTATCACTCATTCTCCTGCAATCACACAGATTACAAAAGGTAGGAGAACATAAATAATTTGGTCCTAGAGAATACAATTACATTTGGATTTAGGACACTTCATTGACTACAGCTGGATTCAGTTCACATTTCAGACTTTCTAGAAATGAGTAATGTGAAAACCAGTGCAAATATTGCTTACATAGGCATCCTTTGGCTTTTTTAGTTCTGCATTCTGTTCTATTTATTTCCCATTTTTATAGTCAACATAGGTAATTTTATATTACAGTTCTTATTCTTCCGACACATTAATCATTCCTTTTTTTCTCCGACTTACATTTCTGAAATATGCTAGAACGAGTGATGGTTACAGTAATGATATGAAAGCCATGATTTGATACGGTAATTGATATTTATAAGCTCTAGCCTTATCTCTATTACTAATCATGATCTTAAAAAAGATACTTAAACTATAAAGCACTCAATTTTCTCACCTTAAGAAAATGGGAAAAATAAAATTAATTATTTTTTAACTTTAAAAAATATGTATTTATTTTTACAGAGAGGGACAGGGAGGTAGAAAGAGAGGGAGAGAAACATCAGTGTGTGGTTTCCTACTGGGGACCTGGCCTGCAACCCAGGCATGTGCTCTGACTGGGAATCAAACTGGCGACACTTTGGTGCACAGGCCAACACTCAATCTAGTGAACCACACCAGCCAGGGCTAAAATTACTAATTTTATAAGGCTGTTGTGAGAATAAAAGTATAAAATATATTGTAAGATTATCTCTGTTTGTAGCATATTGTGTTTAATATATATCTTAGCAATTTTTAATGGTAATTGTGTCATGGTACTTAGTGTTTAATACAAAATATTGTTATAAATCCCATGGTAATTCATACACCATCTCTTGCAAGATCATCATAAGACACTCTACCTATCAGACCTGTGCCAGTTACCCAGGCTATACACCGTGAAAGTCCAGATAGCATTATACACATAGATTACAATAAGGATTGCATCTCATGACATAATGCAATGCATTGGTCCCCAAACCTAGTCAGCTTGCAAAAGAATAAATCCAGAAACTCCCCAACTGAGGATCATATCCTATCTCCGAATCACTCATATCTCAAGTGATAGACATACTTGCCCATTAAAGCAATTTCATTTTTTAAAAAATTTGTTTTTGAATTTACTGGGGTGATATTGGTCAATAAAATTATGTTTGTTTCATGTGTGCAATTCTATCATACATCAGTACAACATCTGGGGCCACTTAGCAAGAGGTCCAGGGGCCGGGTACTCACTGAGGACAGCTGTTGCTTGTTTGAGAGGATTTAGGAAGTTATAAAGCATGACCCAAGACCAGACATTCATGTGGAAAAGTCTCTTAACAGCTTGGGTGGGGTTATAAAATGGGTGGGATGGAGTCTCAGGGGATCACCAGAGCAGGGCAAACAGTGTTAGCCAGGTTGACAGAGTCTCAGATATGGCACCCACCTGCTGGCTCTGTGGCTCTGTAAGAGGAGGGTTCAGAAAAGGGATAATGACCTCTGTCCATTTGACTCTCTAGGGGAAAGCTGTCCCCCAGTTTCAACCTTGATGCCAGACACTTCAGTCTCTCCCTGTATGCCACTGGTGCCTTTCAAACTGCTACTCTGGTGCTGGAGCTCAGAGAAAGTGAGTCTGAGTAAGTCTGTGTGTGAGTTCTTTAAAAGGAACTTCTTGGAACTACAGAAGTTTCTTCCACCGACGCAGTCCCTGCTGGTTTTTGCAGCCAGAAGACATGGGGACTTATCTTCCTGGCACTAGAACTCTGGGCTCAGGAGCCTGGTGTGGGGCTGGGACTCCTTGCTCCTGAGATATCCCTCCCAAATTTTTGTCCATCTCATGTGAATGTGGGACCAGCCCATTTCACACCTCTACCTCTCCTACCAGTCTGGATGGATGTGGTTTCTTTAATTCTGTAGTTGTAGGACTTCCATTCAATTCTATTTCTGATGGTTCTGGGTGATGGTTGTTCTTTATGATGTTGGTTGTGTGAGGAGGTGAGCCATGTTTACCTATGCCACCATCTTGAATGGAAGTCTGGTTGGTTCTTTTTAAACATTTGTTACGTTTAAATAAGTAAAGACTTTAACTTATTTATTTTTTATTAACTAGAAAATTCCTTGATTAAAATATATTTTTTTAAATTTCCCTTTAAAATAAAACTTTAGAAATATAAGTGGCATGTGTCAATCAAATATTTTATGGATCTCTTTATCAATGCACTAAAATGCATTACATTAAATTTAGATTAAAATTAATCAATGTCCTGCAAAATATAATGTGTATTTACTTTAGATAATTCAAGCTAATTGTAAATTGAAGATTTTGAGTAAAGATCATGGTGTGTAAGTGAACACTTTCAGTTCTGTGTATGTGAATTTTCTTTTTTACCAGAAGAATTAGTATTGTGATTGAATACTATATAATATACTTAATAGAAAAATGTATATACTCTATACTCTAGACTTGTCATAATTATATAGCTAAGAAACATTTTTTATCCTTTATTGTGCATTAAATGTGGAGAGAAATATATCCTTCATTGAATCTGTGGATAAATACTATGAGATAAGCTATAAGTTGAGATAGCTGTGTAAAAATATTTATAAACCTGACCTCTAAATGTCACGATAATGAACTACTAAGTTTACTAAAATGTAGTTTCAAATCATGCCTATTATATTTTATTCTATTACATAAAGAGCTCCCAAATCACTAGGCAACACACAACAAACATTTTTAATTGCTTTCTTTTACAATGCCATTCTGATAACAAAATTTTATTTAATAATTCAACAATCATTTTCAAGTGTCTTAGAAGTACTGCAGAAAATACAGAGATGAGTAATATATGCTTCTTTGGCTTCAAGGTGTTCATCAATGAGAAAGATGCTAACCAAACCTATTCTATTGTAGAGCAGAATAAAATAATGCTACAATAATATAAAACATCTATACAACAGCAGAGAAATATAGTTTCCCTTAGGGAGAAATCAGGTAGCCAGTTTCCAGATTTAAAGCTCAGTTATGAAATGACTTGGGAAAAAATACTAGATAAATCCAGCTAACTTTGTTAAAATAAGTTAGTGAAGAGCATTCTTAGAATGCAATACATGTTATGCAATAATCTTTTCTTCACAAGTGTTTTGACTAGTGTTCTTTGTCTCACAAGGATTTAGTCTAAACTCAAAGAAGCTCCAAGTAGTCTTAGCCCAATGGCACTTAATATTTGCTGCTATTTTATTAAATATATCCTAATGATATAATCTTTCTTTTCCAGTTGACCACACACCTTCCATCTTTTATCTGGTCTGATTAAATGGTAAAATGGTTACATAGATGATATATACTACTCTTATTATTGAATCTATTCATTTTCCTGATTTCTTTTTTCCCATCGTTCCTATTTTAGTTTGGAACAATGACAGTGTCTTCTGCAAAACCACTCTTTTGTAAATTTTTCTGAAGACAGTTTGCATGTGCGAGGGATGGCATATCTGGTGAGTGTGCTGGATGGAGCTCTTGCCTGCATCACACCCCTAACACACACACACACACACACACACACACCTCACACACACATAAAGACACCCCTCATGCACACACACACAGACATCCTGGCTCAAATGTGAGAGCAATGTCTCAGATATTAAATAACCTTTAAAGCAAAAACAGGGACCTAAACAATCAGAGCAGAAGATGTCTTAATCTTAAATTCAGGTAAAATAAAGGTGAAAACCGCATAGTTATTTAGAGTAGATAGTCATTCATTGTAACAAATGGGAACTGATGGGGCTCTGAAACCTGCCAGACTCAGTCAAATTCTCATTGTTGCATTGTTTCTTTTAGTGAAGGCACGGTCCTTCTAATTGCCCATAGGTTGCTCCCTGCCAACTTTTTTCATCCACACTCTTTAGTATCCCACCCTATTGTACCCCTACTACTTGGCAAATGTTCCCAGATCCTACGGCCTCTTCTCATTCATTAAGTGAGTTTTCTTTCTTTCATTATTTCAGTAAATCCTAACTTGCCCTCTTCATGTTGGATTCCTTCTATGGGATTCTTTGCTGGGCAGTCACAATATTATTGTTATAAATAAATCTGGAAAAAAAAAATTTGGTGATCTTCCTCTCCCCTTGTATTTCGTGGCTCTCCAGTACCCTGAAATAAGCCCCATACCTTTAAAAGACACACGCCATCATTCAGAATCTCATCTCTTCTCATTGCTCCAGCATCATTGCCTTCTTCTATTTTCTTCCCAATTCTATCTATATACTGTGAGATTACAGCTGTTTTTCCCTCTGTGCTCTACCCACGAACATTTCTGTGGCTCCATCAGCATGAGAATGCCCACAATCATGTTTTTCCTTTGTCTCTTGTGTTTTTTCACTTCAGGATTTCCCAAGAAACCCACTTTCAGTAGTAAGCTTTCCTCCCTTTCCAGCCAACCCCCCTTTATTTACTCTGGAACGCATACTCACTTTGCTCTCCACTATGGTGCGTGCACTACTATTAAAGAACCTACGAAACTGAATCACAATGGCCTCATGTCATGGTTCTCTCCCTCATTTTGATTCTATATCTACAGCTCAGTGTAGATGTTCCACAGTTGCTGGAGGAATCAGTAAAGAAATTACATTGCTATGAGCTGTGTCGGGTGAGAAAAGTCTTTTGGATCTTTATACATTTATTTATTCTGTCTGAGCCTCAGTTCACTAATCAGTTAGTTATGGGGAAATTACACGAACTGGTCTCTAAGGCCCTTGTACAGCCCTTGAAATGGCCTACAAACTCTTTCAAATTCTGAGTCACTCATTTCTCTGACCTCGTTCTCCTTCCATCTCTCAGACTGTCTTAGCCATGCTAGTCTCTTTTCTGCTCCAAATACATCAAGCATGCACTCAACTTCGAACAGTTGTATGACAAAAATTTTCAGAACTACATGCTCCCCTTATTACCCACAAAACTACCTTCTCATTTCCTTCAAGAACTTCTCATTGAAATATACTGTAAAAACTAATATATTTTATAAACAATATAGAGAATGGAATATCTTTAATAAAGACTCTAGCCCTGGCTGCTGTGGTTCAGTGGATTGAGTGCCAGCCTGCAAACCAAGTGGTAACTGGTTCGATTCCCAGTCAGGGCACATGCCAGGGTTGCGGGTGTGTGAGAGGTAACCACACATTGATATTTCTCTCCCTTTCTTTCCCACTTCCTTCCCCTCACTTTAAAAATAAATGAATAAAATCTTAAAAAAAAAAAAAGTACTCTCCGTTTTTTTCTCTATATCACCTTTTTTTGGTAACATAACATCTAGTATTCTATTTCTTATATTTATTAATTACTGTCTAACATCTCCTGCTGGAATGTTGACTCCTTGAGGGCAGGTGTCTTTGTACAAGAGTACATTTTAAGTACGTAGAAAATTGCTTATACCATCAATAATTATCTCCTGACTACATCTCTATATTCATAGGCAATAATAATTCTACAAATAGTCAAAAGCTTAGGCTGCATTTCAAAAATTTTATAATCAGTATGAAATCCATTTTGCAGCCTTAGCTATACTATTTCAATTTAAAACACTTTCCTACTGCCTACTCACATGACTTTACAGGAGGTGAAAGTCAGAAAATATAGCCACTGCTTTAAAAAAAAAATATTTATGTAGTATCACTATTGTGTTTGGCTGTGCTCAACTTGTCTACCTAGAATTGTTTCCTCTAAATTCTATGTGAAGTCAAAGAGAAATACTGCCTGATTCCACTTTTGTGTGGAATTTTTAAAAATGAAAGCAAACAAAACATAGACCCATAGAAATAAGGAACAAACCTGGTTGCTAGAGGGGAAGGGGACGGAGCAATGAGTCAAAAAGATTCAGGGGATGTTGTCAACACCAGTGTGGCAACTCTACACGGTGACAGGCGATTACTAGACTTGGGGTGATGCGCTCATCAGATCGAACGTAAATGCTGAGGCATGGTTGAATACCTGGAACTAATCAACTATTGTATACTAACTCTACTTTAATAAAAAGAAATAAATACAATAAACAAGCACATCTCACCCATTCATTTACTTTGTAAAATCTATATCAAATGGAGATTAGAATGAAAAATGTCTCAATTTTTTAGGAATTTCTCCTTGCACAAAGTTATGAAAGCTTTATTAGTTGTTTATGTGACTTTTAATAATTAAAACTAATGTAAATTATTACTTTGAGTGATTATTGCTTATTTTATCAACTAAATTACCAGTTTTCCCTGTGTAATTTACATATATATTTATATTGCATTATATATGTATATGTATATACATAATTTTACTGTTTTTGTTTTCCATAATTAAAATCACAAAATTAGATATTAACTATATGAAAGTGACCTAATGTATTATGAAAAAGACAATAACTTATATCTACTATTTAATTAACCCACAAAGAATATTTGTACAATTGGTGTAGTTTTTTTAATTACCAAATAAAAATATGTAATTTTACTTTGCCTCTATGGGATGGAAAGAACAAGAAAATTATTACTTGAAATGAGTTAGATATAATTAGAATGTCGCTAATTATATCCTATTTTAATGACTACCAATCAAAGATCCTCTAAAGCTCAGTAAGTTCATGTGGAAGGTTAATGGCTAGAGAAATTAATTCAATTTAATTCCTAATTCACACTGAAAAGTCACAGGAAATTTTTTGTCCTCTGTTGATTGAGGAGCAAATGTTCCAGTAACAATTCTTATAGCATATTAATGACACAATGAATAGAGACCATTTTATTTTATCTCAAAATTGTAGCTTGAAAGTTCTCATGTTTAACAATTATAGATATATATTAAAATAAAAATAATTCTAATTACTCTCTAAAACATTCTATTGAAGAGAGCACTTCAGTTTTCTTAAATAGATAAGTACCTAACATCTCGTCTAATTACTTCCCCAATCAAAAAAAAAAAAAAATCCACATTCACCTCAGAGCAAACATGATACTCGAGTTGGATCTGTATTAAATGTTATTTATCATTCCTTCCCATATCCTATTATAATCTATTGAATGCTTATGCAAGTTCATATGCTTTAACAAATATTTAAGTTTTTCTCCCCCAAGTTATTGTTCAGGAAATATCTTTTACTTCTTTGATTAAATGTATCAATAAGTATTTTTTTTTTGTTTTTGATGCCACTGTAAACAGGATTGTTTTCCAATTCTTTTATGTAGTTTCTTATTAGTGTATAGAAACACAACTGACTTTTGTAAGTGATTTTTAATTTCCATTCCCCACTGCTTTAGGCAACTAGCAAACTGTCCTCCATATCTAATAATGTTTCTGTATTGTTTTTTATTCATTTATTTGATATTCTTAGATACCACAATAAGTGAGGTCATATGTTATGGTGTCTTTGTCTTACTCATTTCATTGAGCTTAATAACTTCTGGGTTCATCAGTGTTGTCACAAATGGAAACATTTTATTTTATTTTATTGCTGAGTAATATTCCACTCAGTGTAGACGTATGTATGTACCACTATCTTTTCAAATCGGTGTTCTTCAGATAAATATCCAGAAGTGGATTTGCCGGATCATGTGACAGCTCTATTTTTAAATTTCTGAACAGTTTCCTGGTCGTTCTCTTTAGTGGTGGCACTAATTTACAGTCCCACCAACATTACTCTAGATTTCCCTTTTTTCTGCATCCTCACCAGGTTTTGCTATTTGTTTATTTACTGAGGATAACCATGTGACAGGTGTGAGGTGATATCTTATTGTGGTTTTAATTTGCATTTCCCTGGCGATTAGTGATGTTGAGCATCTTTTATATGTCTGTTAGCCATCTGTATATCCTCTTGGGAAACATGTCTATTCAGGCTCTCTGTCCATTTTTTAATTAGATTGTTTATTTCAGGGAGATGGGTAAGTTGTATGAGTTCTCTATATATTTTGGATATTAACCCCTTATCTGCTCTCATTCAGTAGAATTTATTTTTGTTTTGCTGATGGTTTCCTTTGTTGTGAAAGCCCTTTTTTCTGTAGTTCCATTTTTTTTTTTTTTATTTTTCTTTTGCTGCCCTCACTCAAGAAAATATATCAAAAAAATATTGCTAAGAAATGTCAAAGAGTTTACTGGGTAAGTTTTCTTCCAGGAGTTTTATAGGTTTAGGTCAACATTAAAGTCTTTAAACCATTTGTACTTTATTTTTGTATACAATATAGGGAAATGGTTTGATTTTTTTTGCATGTTATCTGTCTAGTTTTGCCAACATTACTTATTGAAAAGTTTATCTTTACCTTATTGTATATCCTTGCCTCCTTTGTTGTAGGTTCATTTACTCAGTAAGTAGGGATTTATTTCTCAGCTTACCATTATATTCCATTGATCTATATATCTGACTTTCATGCCGTTACCATATAAGTGATAATTGTAGTTTATAGTATTGTTTGACATTAGGGAGCATATACCTCCCACTTTGTTTTTCCTCAAGATTGTTTTGGCTATTTGAGGTTTTTGTGGTTCCATATACATTTTAGAATTAGTTGTTCTAATTCTGAGAGGAATACCATTGCTATTTTAATAAAGATACCATTGAATCTGTATATTACTTTAGGTAGTAAGGACATTTTAACAATATTAATCTTTCTAATGTATTAGCAAGGTATATTCTTACAGTTTTCAGAAAATAGGTCTTTCATCTTTTTGGTTAAATTTATTCCTAGGTATTTTATATCTTTTGGTTCCATTGTAAATGGGATGGTTTTCTTAATTTTGTCTTCTTGTTTGTTATTGATGTATAGAAATGCAACCAATATCTGTATATTAAATCTGTATCTTGTAACTGAAGTCATTTATTAGTTCTAATGGTTTGTTGGCAGAGTCTTTTGGATGGCTAAATGTATTATCATGTCCATCTGCAAATAATGATACTTTTACTTCCTTCTTTCCAATTTTGATAGATCACCCAGACAGAAAATTAGTAATGAAATAATGTCCTTAAATGTCACATAGATGAGATCAAATTAAAACACATTTTACAGCATTTCACCCAAAAACTGCAGAATACACATTTTTTCAAGTACACATGGAATAATCTCCAGGATAGACCACATGCTAGGCCACAAAACAATCTTCAATAGTTTTAAGAAAATTGAAATAATATAAAGTATCTTTTCTGATCAGAATAGCAGGAAAGCAAAAATCAACTACAGGCATACAATTGAAAAAAAAAGAAATATGTGGAGACTAAATAGCATGCTACTAAACAATCAATGGATCAAAGAGGAAATCAAACAAGAAACAAAAAAAAAAATCTTGAAAGAAATGAAAACATAACTTCTCAGACTTGTAAAGTACAGCCAAAACAGTTCTAAGAGGAAGGCCCATAGATCAATGTTCTGACCTCAAGAAACAAGAAAAACCCCAAAACAGACAATCTAATTCTACAGCTAAATGAACTAGAAAAAAAGAAGAAACAAAATTCAATGTATGGTGATTTTTCATCCTGTACATTTACTGAATGTGTTTATTAGTTCTAACAATGTTTTTGTTAGAATTCGAGGGTTTTATATAAAAGTTCTATTCATCTGCAGAAACAATTTTACTTCTTTCTTTCAATTTAGATATTGCTTTTCTATGTATGTATTTATTGCCTGATTGCTCAGGTTAGGATTTACAGTACTGTGTTGAATAATGATGAGAGTGGGCATCCTTGTCTTGAACTTAGAGGAAACGTTTTCAATCCTTTACCTTCGAGTATATGAGCTGCTGGCTTGTCATGTATGACCTTTATTATGTTAAGGTCCATTCCCTCTGCACACGGTTTTTTGATAGTTTTTATCATGAAAAAATGCTTAGTTTTGTCAAATGCTTTCTTTTCATCGCTTGAGATGAACATAGGATGTTTATATTTTATTCTATTAATGTAGTGTATCACATTTATTGATTTGTGAGAGTTGAAACATCGTTGTATTACAGGAATAAATCCCACTTGAACATAGGGTATTATTTTTTAATGTGCTGTTGAGTTTGGTTCGCTAGTATTTTGTTAATAATTTTTGCATTTCTGTTCACCAGAAATACTGGTTTGAAATTTTTTCTTGTGATATCCTTATCTGAATGGTATTAGGTGAATTCTGGTCATGTAAAGTGAGTTTGGAAATGCTTCTTTGTCTTCAGTTCTATAGAAGAGTTTGAGAAGAACCAGCATTTATTATTCTTTCAATGTCACTCTCCGGACTCCCTGTTAAAATGGGGTTCATGGTAGATGCTCTGCAATTGGGTGGGGCTGCTGGCTGGGCTGACCGCCTGGGTAAGGCCACAGGCTTTGTTCAAACAATCAAGTAAGACCTTTTGTCTACCACTGGGTGAGGGTTTAGCTGGGCTCCCTGTCTGAGGAGTAACTTAGTCTGGACTCCAACGCAGTTTAGGTCACACTGTTCAGGCCCTCTGGCTATGCAGAGCCTGTGCTCAACAGTTGGGCAGCATTGCTTTCTTGGCTCCCTGGCAAAGCAGGGTGTGTTTGAGGGTGCCAGCCATCTGTGATCAAGCCTTCCTGTGGGGTAGGTCAGGACTGGAGGCTATCCTCAGCGCTTGAGTGGGGATGAAAATTTGCTTTCCTTCCCAAGCCCATAAAAAGTGCTCAATGGCCACTATGTTCTCTTGACTCGAGATCCAAATCAGATAGAACTGCTAGCTGAGCACCATGGCCCCATGAAGCCACAGAACTGGATTTACGGATGGGCAGAGCCACTGACTGAGATTTCTGATCTAGCTAGGACTGCTGTAAGCAGGAACAGGGCCTGCCGAAATTTAGGTGCTCTTTGCTCAAAGTCCCACACCCCTTTCCCATTTCTTTCTGATTCTCATCACACGAGCTCCACAGATTCTCCTGGTGATCCCTGTGAGGTGAGGCCCCATAGGGCCTGATGGGAAGCATCCTATAATGCTGGGGAGCTGGATGTCCACATGTCCACATTTTCCCACCAAAGAAACCACAAGCTCAGGGGAGCTCTCTTGTCACAGTGCTGCTCTGGCTTTTGGGAGGGGCAACATGGTCAAAGTGTAACCTCTTCTCTTCCTCTTCTTATGTAATCCTTCTTGGTTTCTGTTGTCAGAGGGGCTATTTCAGCCTCACCCCTCGGTTCTGAGAGGCCCTTAATGGTGTTCTATGGATAGTTGCCAGTAGGTGTTTTACTGAGAGGGACTAAAGTTGGAAACAAACTATGTTGCTATCTTGATGACATCACTCCCCCGCAATGCACTAATTTTAACGTGTGCTTGAAGTCCTACCTATTCTGATTCCGAGTGTCTTAATGAGTGCCAAGTATAGTTACTGTTCACATCGAATTATAAGAAACATTTAGGTGTTGTGGATAAATAACGTTTTACACAAAGGAGATGAGAAGGAACATTTGGAAAGGGATTATGAAATCAAGAAACAGTAGTGCAGTATAAGCCAAAAAAGAAGAAGAAGAAAAAACAAACAAACAAAAAAAAAAAAAACAGGACCATAAGAATAATAAAGGAGCAATAGGACCATATGTTACAGACATGTCAGCGAAGATGAAAATTCATTAGAAGTCTACAGTACATTTAGCATGGTACAGCTGTTGGAATGTGCAAATGCTAACGTGTGCACACGTTATGTATCAGCAAAAGTAATGTTACATTAAGTCAAAATATGATCGAGTGATTTAGTAGAAGGAAAAGAAAACTTCTGGATGTACTAAACACAAGGTAGTTGATCATGCAAGAACTTTAAAGAGAGGTAAGAAAAGAGAGGGCTTAAAATAATATAAATTTTTAGAATACTGAAAACACACAACCAAAAAAAAAACATCAAATACTATATGAAACTATATGCACAGTCTTAATGTCTGGAGGCCAGCATGCTGATGAGAAAACCAGAGGTAAGGAGCAGGCTGTGATGTAGACTGTCAGCCAAAGATTTTATATTCACGAGGGTGATTTTTATGCCTAGAAAAGAATTTTTTTTTATTTTTTTTATTTTTCCCCACATTTTTAAATTATTGTTCAAGCAGTTGTCTCCATCTCCCCCACCCCCACCTTACCCCCTTTCTTTGGCTTTTTATATTATTTTTAAATATAAAATACACACAAGTCATTTTTAATTACATACAAAATAGCAATCTCAAAGCTTCCTATCATTAATATAAATCTGCCCAGTGTCACAGGATGCTTCCCCACTAAAGAGCATCATTAAAATGTACTGAGTCAAGCGAAGATTGGCTTCCCCTCTGACACACTGAGGTTACAAATCACTGAGTGGGAAGAGTTCTGTGCGAGTTGGGGATCTCTCTTCACACGCACGGCAATGACGGTGCTCACTGAGCCAGTGAGCCCAATTTAAAATAGTGATAGCAGGGATGCATTTGTTTTTAAAAAATCGATCTAGTCACCTGCTCTGTAGTTTCTAAGGTTAGGAGCATGACCCACTTGTCAAGTCTTATTTGTTTCTTTAACCAAAATATATGTTGTTGTACCATTTTATTGAGCTGCATTCATATATTAATTGACTTCATTTTCTGTTCAATTCATTTTAGTTTTTTTTTTCTCTTTTTTGAACCATACCTACAGAGAAATTTAAATGATACGAGACTGGATCCTGAGTATTTCAGTGTTTTGTATTACTCCCTTTTAGGCTTTTAAACAGCAGACCAATGTGGAATGAAATATATGAAAAATCAAACTTACTGCTAAAGTTAAATGTCATTAGTAGGATGTATAGATTAAATCCTATGTAATTCTGATTTAGGAATGCATGCCCCGCATTTAAACTAGGTTAGGTGTACCTGGTAGAGATTATTAAGAGATTTACACTTACTGGAAACACGTGAATTTTTAATTTTCCTGACTTTGGTCCAACAACAAAGCTTGTCTAAAAATGTTAAGCACACATTTAAAAAATTCCGCTTGTTGATTAAGGTTTTAATAAAATTATATAATTAATAAAAATCAAATTTAAGGCAATCCTTAGTATATATTTTCCACTTTTGCTTCATCAGTATAAAAGATGCTGAATTGTATACTTTTGTATTAAGAATATAAACACAATTTCTAAATAAATTCTGTACTTAGGTAAACAAAATTGTATACAGTCATTGGATGTTTTATTTAAATCTTTATACTAATGTGAAAAAGGAAAATCAAAGGCCTTTCAGGAAAAATAAAATATAAAAAAAAAAACATTTAGAGTTCTTTAAGAAACATTAAAAACATAAAAAAGCGGAGCCATTAAATACCATTTTTTGAGAAACCAGGCATAATGAAGAGACAGCACAAGTGAAGTCAATGGAGACCCACAGTGAATTACTAAAACAATTGTGAACATAAAGTGTTGGAATCATTCGTTTCTGTGACTGACCAAAACATATTTATAAGATTTATTTATTTATTTATTTATTTTTAGAGAGAGGGGAAAGGAGGGAGAGAGGGAGAGAAACAGCAATGTATGGTTGCCTCTCACATGGCCCTCACGGGGACCTGGCCTGCAACCCAGGCATGTGCCCTGACTGGGAATCGAACTGGGACCCTCTGGTTCCCAGCCCGTGCTCAATCCACTGAGCTACACCAGCCAGGGCAAAACATATTTATAATAAAATATAGGTGAAATTGAACCATAGAAATGCTATTAATAATTAAAAGCACATTGAAAATTATTACTTTCTAAAAACGTTCTAATTCAGCAAACTTATTATTGTTATAACTCACCAGAAGGTAAATTTTTTAAATTACTTTACTGTTGTTCAATTACAGCTGTCTCCATCCTCTTCCCTCCCCTCCCCTCACCCCATCCCCTCCAATCGCACCTCCCTCCCCTGCCCCCACCCTCCCCCTTGGTTCTGTCCATGTGTCCTCCATAGTGGTTCCTGAAAACCCTTCTCCCCACAGTCCCCTCCCCCCTTCCCTCTGGCTATTGTTAGATTGTTCTTAATTTCAATGTCTATCAGAAGGTACATTTTTAAAGAATACTAATAGTACGATGGAGCTGTGATTGAAGGTGCTCCATATGGTCAGACTGAAGTCTCAGCAGTTAGGGGATTCCACAGGTGGAAAGCTTTTGATAATACAGATATTTCGAAATGCTTATTGTAGAAGGCGCTAGTGTTTTCTGTATCATGCAACGCTAATAACTCTTATTCACAACAGTGATTCTATTATTCTGGCACATTAGAATCATTGGATGAAGGACAAGTTTGATCATCCATGGCAGAAAAGTGCCATGAACTTAGGCGTGTTTGTAATTATATTTTCTTTTTTAAGACTTTACTTATTTTTACATGAAGGGGAAAAGGGGAGAGAAACATGAATCAGTTGCCCCTCACACATTGCGAATGGGGACCTGGCCCACACCCAAGCACACGCCCTGACTAGAAATGGAACTGGTGAGCTTTTGTATTGAAAAATGATGCCCAACACATGGAGCCACACCAGTGGGGGCTATAATTGTTTCCGATGTAATTTCTTGGTTTAGAAAAATGTATGAAACAGAGAAAGACTCAAAAATGTTTCTTCACTGAAATGGCCAAATATTGCAAAATTGATTTTCAAAGTAGTTGCTCGATACGCAAGCTCCAACTGTATAGAAGTGCCTGTTTTAATGTCACGTTTATCTGTGTTTTGTTTATTTTGTTTTTGGAAATTGGCAAGTAGAAACGCATTACTACTTCAAATTATATTTCATTAAATCATGAGGTCCATTGAACATATTTCCTTTCTGTCTTTATCTTGCTGTAGCTACCTGTTCATGTTTTTTGCACATTTTAGACAAATTTTGTTCCTTTTACTGACTTTTAAAAATTCTTAATATACTTAGGAGAAAAGGTATTTTGACTGTGGATTTTGCTGCCCATATTCTTCCATTTGTATTGGTTTCTTTGTGCATTACTTTAAGTTATTATGCTATCAATTTTATGGACTTTAACTTATCATTATTGTTTATGATCTTATGAGTTATGTGATATGGTTAAAATATAAAGGGAATTCTTTTAAATTAAAATGGTAAATGAGAGAACAAATGCCTATTTAAAAATAAATACAAATGAATCATGCTGAACCATATTCAGGTAACTGAACAATTAATGTACGTATATTAATCAAATACAATTTGTAAGTAACTATATTAACTCTTCACTAGATAATTCAAGTGAACCATATATCTAGATCAAAGAAAAATATCTATTGTTGCTTTTTAAATTATCTTTTTTCCCCATTTATTTGGATCCTGCTTAGTTTTCTAACAATTAGCTACATTGCTCATAATGATGCATTTATTATATTCTTTTTTCTGAGTGATTAGTGGTGAAATAATTACAGGAAAATTATTTATGTGTGTATTTGTAGGAATCTTATAGTGTGATTGCAGTTATTAATAACTTTAAATCAGCTTAATATACCATTAGAATTTAAAATATGAACATTTTAGGAAAGCGTCCACTGCTGTTTCATTTGCAAGCATCGGGACTGCTTGCCTGTGGGAGTGAAGCGTCCTCTGTTCCGCCCTGCCTTTTGGCAAAGCGAGCACCTTTGGACACCACCATGGACACTGAAGGGGGAAAATCCTAGCCTGCACATCTCTGAAAAGTCAGACATTTATTCAGACATTCAATATCAGATACTTGTCCAAGAACCTGTGTTTGGTAGTATAAGCATTAAATATTTATAGATGAAATAAAGGGTTTAAGTGATTCAGTGACGTATCTAATATTACAATATTACACCATTATAGAGTAGTCAAATAACACTTGAGCTGCTGCTGTTTAAATTTAAAAAAAAAAATTCCAGTATTTCATGTTATTTGGGCTAAAACCCATGGAAATTCACTGACCTAATTAAAATATTTAAGTGTGGAGGAGAAATTTCTTCTCTGCCCTCTATAATCAGAACACAATGAACTCAGACCTTTTGATCACTAGAACGCGGCCATGCAAGAACTGCATTAGAACTTTCTAAACAGAATAAGGAGGACATTTGATCAGAGAGAGAATGAATTTGACATAATGAAAGAAAAGAGGAAAGCCAGGGAGGCAGGAGAAATGGGGTGTAGTTATGGGTGGAGGCAAGCGTTCTTGTTCTACGAAAACAGAAGTAGACAAAAGCCAGATCTTGTAGACATTACCTTTTAGTTAGTTTGCTTTTCTATTTAATTGATGTACAGCTAAAAACACACTTGATGGTTGTATCTTCCTATGAGAGCAACAACAATACAAATCTATCGAATCACCAAAAGTGGTGGACTAGAGTGAAATACACAACCTATGAAAATATTCTTTAGTTCTGTATTTCATTCAATATAATAAAAAAATGAATGTTTTGTAGCTGATAAATTTCTTTCTTAAATTCTGTCTACATTATCATTTGGGGTATAATAAATGTGTGTTTGCATCAGTTTATCATTAGCATGTTATTAAAGCTGTTTGAAGATTTAAAAATATGCATTGCATACAGCACTATGAATGGATCATTTATACATCAAGGGGATTTTAAGGATATTAAACTGATAGATTGTATTGTTTTGCTGTAGCACTCTAAATTTTGTGATTAAAAAATAACAGATTTTCATTACAAAAGACAAGTCAGTATCACTTAGCAACTTTGAATAAGTTCTTAATTTCAGTGCTAATTTAAAATGACTCCATTGTCCTACTACACTAGGAAAGGGGAAATAAATGAGTCACCTTGTTTCAAAATGTGAGAAAGTGTCATCTTTGGTATTATTAGTCTCTGCATTGTGTTAGGCAAGCTGATTTTATGTGCTGGAGCAAGACCCATGGCTCATAAACTCAGCAGAGGTGAGTGAGTTATGATAGTCTTGAAAATACATTAATGAAATTCTGCAAACATCAGTATGGTACATTAGTCTTCATCACATTTGACTTTATTAAATGCACAGATAGATGGGAGGCTGTCATGTTTTGCTTTTTCAAAATGACCTAAGGAAATATAAAAGGTTTTCTGTTTTTTTCCCAGTGATTTTTAACATCTGCGTAAATGATGAAATTTCATAATTTGGTGATTTAAAGAGTGGGACAGTTTGGGATTTTGTCACCACCATGATTTAATATTCATCAAGGATCTTATAATAGGTTGGACACCACAGGGGGGGAAAGGACACTGCAAAGACACAGTCCCTGCCCTTAATTTATGTTTGCTTATTTTCTCTAAAGACTAGAGAAAATATGTTTGCTTCAGAGTACATGCATTGGAAGCTGAAGTTTTCCATCAGAACCAATGAGGCTTAAACCAGAGGAAGGAATAGATTCATCTGTTCATCTCAAAGCAAAATAGACATTAAAATGAAAGCTACACCAACGAGTAATACAATTCGAATGCTGAGCTCTACAGCCCTAATTATGTGAATGTTCAGTTTTGATTTAAAATTAAAGACAATTTACAATAAGGATTTTTTTTTCTTTTGTGTAATATATAACAGATTATTTAATCCGTTTAGATGTTGGAACTAAGTGCTTCTGTCACGTTCAAAATGCGATGTAATATATACCCTGAAACTTTTTATCAAATATATTTTGTATGCATATTTTAGATCTAGGACATGCCTTTAATATATCCTTTATATTATTTTCAGAGTAATGTATTTCAAACACTAAATTCATTTATACTTTCAAACAAAGTTTTCATGTTTCTTGAGTGTATATTCTCCCTAGAGCCACATTTAATTTGTGTATATATACACACATGTAATTATATATTTAATTAAATTCATATGTTTATACATAATAAATTCATACTATATAAATATACATATAATTTAATATATATATATGTACTATTACCTTTTCTCTAATTTGCTTCTCCCATATATGGCAGGTAAAGAATATGTTATACTAATAGTGCCTTTATAATGGAGCATTATACAATTTCCTCAGGGAAAACCTCTTTTGTTTTAGTTATTGGATCTGATTTAGTTATGGATCTAATATTAAGTAAGATTTGTATGTAAATTCAAGGTG
>PVJI01017345.1:0-35869 GCA_004026765.1 Micronycteris hirsuta
GAAGGTAAAAGTGATAGGAAATGAGATGAGGGTTAGAAAAGGCCCCAAACATGCAGAACTTTCTTAGGTCACAGTGATAGTTGGTTTTTATCCTGTTATGGGTGCAATCTGTCTAAGTCAGGTCTAAAGGCTTCTAGGTGGGCTGGCTTGGTCTAGGGTGGTAGCTGTGGAAATGGAGAAAAGTAGATAATCTTGGGAAGTTTCAAAATTAGGGCTAATAAAAGGATTTTAAGTGTCTCTGCTAGTTTATATGCTCAAGTTTAATGTTATACTCAAGTTTGTTCTAGAGTCACTTTTAACTTTGATGACTGCTAATGATGAAATGTTTCCAAACATAAATCAGATTTTGATTATTTTATTTTTGTAACATAATTGGTCATATCATCTCTAACCCATCAAGATAAGGAAATCATGGGTATTGAAATAGTCTTGCTAAGAAAGAATATTGTTTGATAGAATAAAATAATTACCAAGTAATAATTAACAATCTCTAGCAGTAGCAGTAAGAGGATTAAACAAATAAATGACTATTTCTGCTTAGTAGCACTTTTTTGGTTTCACAACAGACAGAATGACTAAGTACTATGCACATTCAGGACCTAGAAAAGATTCTTCTTAATATATTTAGCCATCAAAGCCATGAAATTTTAAATATTTCTTGAATGTTCTTGGGCACTTAGGCTGTCAGCTCAGGAAACAAATTATGTTTTGTAAAATTGTTGCAATACATTCAGGCTAAAATGAGAGAACAAGATTAATTGAAATGAAGAAATAAAGAAACTAGACAAAAAAGTACTCATCCGAGACATGGACTTGACAGGGAAACTTCAGGTTCTTGTTAAATATGATCTTAAAATATTTAATGGTGACTTTATTCTGGAGCAATTTTCTGTATTTTTTCCTTTCTTTTGGTTTAAAAGCACAGACAGATGTTCAAAGAAATAGAGAGCTATACCGTTTTAAGTGAAAACAATTTGTTTCATTACCTAATTTCTAGTCTCTGAAAGTGTGACTTTTACCAGAAGCAAGGTGATTGAATGAAGTTTAAACTTAATTATTCTAATGAAGCAATAGGTTCTTAAGTGGAAAAATATACAAAATAAATAGTCTCAGGTCATCATTATAGTATGCTATCCAATGTATCTGATCTTAACACACTTAACTGAAGATTTAACTATAATTTTAAAATTATAGTTATAATTATTAGACCCATGTTCTTAGGGAACATGTGGTCGTATGTGGCTCTAGATGTAGAATAAGCCGACATCATGAAGGCTGATGATTTTTAAAAGCTTTTAGTTATTTAAACTGACATTAAAAAGAAGGCAAGAGTTGATTTGACCAATTGAGTTTACCAGCCACTGTTAATGAAACAACGTATTAGGTCATTATAATGTTTAAAAAGGAAGAAAGGAAGGTAGATTGAAAGAAAGAATCTATTTAGTATAATCTATTCAGGAAAGTAGCTATAGACTTTTCTGAGCAGAACCGTGAGAAGATAATGGCCCACTCTATACCAAGAAGTATTTCAGTAGCATCTAATGTAAGGAACCAGATAAACATGGAAGAAGAAATCTATTTCATTATTTCCTAACTGCACTGAGTAAGTAGGGTCAAACCAGATCACTCCTTGAACACCAGAGAAAATACCTTATGTTCTTCATTTTTGTGTGTCTGTTTGTTTTACTTTGCTTTTAAGGAAGCATGTCTTTCCTGGTAAGAACTCCACTAAGTATAATTTATGAATTGATTTGAAAAAGAGCTTTATATACATATATATATAAAGAGATTTATATATATATGTTAAAGTGGCTGAGAAACCTGATAAGCCAACCGTCTATTCCACTATTTAGGTGCAAAGACTTTTATTCTTGGTACATTGAAGAAAAATTTACTGCCCAATGGGTTCTTTTTCTTATGGACCTTTTCCTAATAGTGTGCTTTGTATTAGCTGTGTATTGGTTATAGCTATTCTCTCTTTTACATTGTTTTAAAATATTTATTACTGTATCCTCAAAATTTTTCTTCATGATTCACCTTTTAATCCATTTTCTAAAGTGGTGTGTGACATAAAATTACAACCAGCCTCCATGTACACTCTGTCCCACAGACTTATATTGGATTACTCATCATATTTTACTTGCAGATTGGCTGATTTTCAGTAGCTTGTTTTCAATGATTTTTGTCTCCCTATTTAGTATGAAGTATGACTCATGAGTGACATTACTGAACCTGCTTATAAAGACTTTTTTATTGCAATGTGTTCTGAAGAAAACAGGATGAATACGGCTGGAAATGTCTTATTTACATGTTCAGCCTTGTCCTTTTTATTGCTCTTCCCTGATCTGTTTGCTAGCATCATAATCTTTTCGCCGCCCACATAGCTTTTCTTGTCAGAGACTACTGTCTCTCTCTTCTGGATTTTTCCACCACGGAAACGTTGTTTGTTTTCACCTCCAACAGCTTCTGACAAATTTCATTTTATTCCCCCTGTTAATGAAAATGAACCTTATTTTCCACCAAATTCAACTGAATTGCATTTTCTTGGCTTAGTCCATAGAATCCCAACTTGCTAATTGTTTTATATAACTTTCTAAAAAAAAAAAAACAATTTTGGGGAACAGATGGCTGAAACTGCCCAGTATCAGCAGCCAAAACCACTAGTAAACTACCAACAATCTTTGGCACCTACACCAACTTCCTTGTTATTAGATCCCTGGGAATGGTTGATAGAATGAGGATGGCTCCTTTCTTCCAATCTTGACTCTGGTGTTTTCTAAAATAAAACAGGCCCCCTGTCCATAGGAACAGTTATCATTTTAACACCATTCTAACCATTCCTACTGGAAGAGCTGTCAACATGAATCCCTGATTTAAAAAAAAATGAGGATTTTTATTGTTATTTTCCTAATCAGAGATAAATACTATAGCAAATAAGTGTTCATAGGGAACTGCAACCGAGGTTACATCAGACTTCCTTTGGTTCACTGTGATACACTTCCAGCAGAATAAATTACTTTCCACAGTAGTTGAGATGTAGCAGAATTTCTAGAGATATACCCCCTATCTATATCATTGTTATCAGATTCTACGTTTCAATTACTCTGTCTATACTGAGAGCCAAACTAAATACATTCTTTTTATCAACAAACATTTATTGAGTGCCTGTCTTAAGAAGTGCAACAGTACATTATCTGCTATCATTTAGAAAAAAATGCCCTCTGTGCTGTGAAGACATATCTCCTGGGATTAGTTCTTTTATGTGGATG
Organism: Micronycteris hirsuta; assembly: GCA_004026765.1. NCBI lineage: Eukaryota > Metazoa > Chordata > Mammalia > Chiroptera > Phyllostomidae > Micronycteris > Micronycteris hirsuta. The sequence continues at coordinate 3,270 of PVJI01017345.1, forward strand.
CAGAAGCTGTTGGACATCTTCCTTCCTTCTTCATGTGGCGTATTTCAACTCTTATTGGGGTATTCTTTAGATTCAATGTTCTCCAATTTGGCAAGTATTATTAATGTGATTTTTTTGCTAGAGAGTGAAACCTGACTGTGATCAAATTTATTGGTGATAGTTAAGCATGCAGAGTTGCATATTTGTACTTGCACTTTACAAGAATGAAACAAAAATGATTGGTGAACAAATAGCAAAGTCTTCAATAAGTTCTGTGAAGTATTTCATTGCCTTTCTCTAACACTACCATTTCAGGTGCTCGTTAGTTTCTACTTGGTCTTACCTCGATCCGCATAGGCTCTCAGAAACTATTGCATATTAATCTTAAATCTCTGTTGAGCAACAACCATTGTTTCTCTGCTTGGAGAAACCATGTGCCTTGTATAAAGGGTGGTGAGAACAAACAGATTCTTACTACCTTTATCACGAGGTTGGGATTGTTCTCTCCATTCCAACTTGTTCTTTGTTCTAGAAAGATGTGATAGGCACCTACTGTTTTTGCTTGCATAAAATCCCCTTTTCTTTGTTTTGTTAAAAGCATCCATTCCATCTAGTACAAGGTTCTAGAAGGGCTGTAAATAAAATAACTAAGCACTATAGTCCTATCTGGACAATCAGATGATCCCATTCCCCAATGAAGAGTGGTTAATTCAAGGAGTGGGCATGTGAGTTCTCTGGTGTTGACATAAAAAAACTGAGAGGAAGAAAAACTTACATTTTCCTTTTTTGTTCTCAGTGAAGTATGGCTGCCTAAGGTATATACCCCAGCATGTGAAGAAGGTATATTCCCAGTAGGTAAAAATAAAAGCAACACATAACACTGGCTAATGTCTTCCATGCATGGCAAATATCATATTATGGTGGTATTGAATCTCATCAACAAAACTAAGGCCTTTTGGTCCTGTGATATACCTACTCTCTTTCCCAGTTTCAAGAATATCCCCCTTTTTACATTTTTTGTTGTTTTTTGAGTTATTGTTCTGTAAAATTTCATGTAAAGATATTAATCAATATAGTGTAGCTAATATGTTGATCCTATTTTCAATAATAAGAGCAATAACAATAGCTAATACCTCAAATTTGCTGTATATCAGAGACTGTTCCAAATGCTTTATACATATTAGTTTTTTTAATTCTCAAGCAATCTTATAAAAATTTAAGGTGTAGACAAGTTAAATAAATAGCCCAAGGCTTTAGGGGCAGAGCTGTGATCTATGCTCAGGTAGCCTAACTCTAAATGGACTCCAAATCACGTTTATACACTGAAAAAGAGAGCAGCATCACTTTTTGGTGTAATAGGGTGTTAGAACATTGTTCATTTTTGTTTGTTTGTTTGTTTGTTTGTTTTTTGTTTTTTTTAGTTTTATTAAAGTATACAAATGATTTGCAAATAAGGGCACTCTAACACTTAAATATGTGACTTAGCCAAGTCACAGCATATGGTTAGTGATGGTTTCATGGAAGCCAGCACACAAGCACAACAATTTCAGCACAGGGCCATAATAGTCCTGTGTTACATTTTTAATGAATGTAACAAGGGAAGAAAGACATTAAAAACCTTAAAAAACAAGTGAGAAAGGGGACTAAGTTACCATCTCTGAATCTCTGTTCAGAGATGGCTTGTGTTCTGTGCTGTGCTTGATTGAACCAAAACATGAAAATATTAAACCTGAGAAATACTTTAGATCATGAGTCTTTTTTGGTAGATAATAATTTTCAGGAAAGAGTGCTCAACTCTCCTCCTGCATGCAATGGAGCTCACAGCAAATCAGATATTACTCTAAATTCCAGTTGATCTTACAAGATATGAGATAACTATAAAGTTGTAGGTAAATATGTCAAGAAAGAAATGTTTGGGGCATGTTATAGAAAAGAGACGACAACTGAGTTGACACTTGAAGAAGGAATGGAATTGTCCAGAAAGGAAGAGGAAAGCATATATTTAAGATGGATTAAAACAGCTTGAGCAAAGCAAAAGTGAAAAAGTACAAGGCAATTACGTTGTTCACTGTCTATGGGTTTTAGAAAGTGTGGAGTGACTGTGAAGAGGTTGGAAATTTTTTCTGGAGCCAGGCTGTTGCAGTTGGCATTGGAGAGTCATCATAGTCTTTTGTAAAAAAGGAATGTTGTGATTGGTTCATTTCCCAGTTTTTTATTGAGCATCTATGGTGTGCACAACACCGCTCAAGCACTGTAAGGATCAATGAAATAAAAGTATATTCTGATACTACCATGATGGAAGACAACACAGAGACAAAGGGTATGGATTCTGTGATAGATGCACAAGCAAATTTGTAGAGCATTTTGTACTCTTGATATAAGCCCCAGAATAAATTGAGATATTAAGGAAATTAGGAATGGAAGTGATTGAGATGGATTTTAAATGATATAAAAAAGTATGAGAACAGAAACATATTAGATATAATCAGCAGTAAGCTATCTCCTTTTGATTTTTAACATTGTTTTCATGGTTGCATCCTCGTTTGAGATATGTCCCATCAACTCATCCTAATGACTATCTGCTGATAGCTGCATGGGGTGTATAAGAAAAAATTAGTAGAAATTTAGAGGAATCACTATAGACTGGTGGTTATTCTCTGAGTTAATGCGTCTATAAGAAATATGAGAAATTGCCCTGGCTGGTGTGGCTCAGTGGATTGAGTGCTGGCCTGCAAACCAAAGGGTCACCAGCTCCATTTCCAATCAAGGCAGATCCCTGGGTTGCTGGCCAGGTCCCCAGCTGGGGGAGAGTGAGAGGCAACTACACATTGCTGTTTTCTCCCTCCCTTCCCCCCTCTCTAGAAATAAATAAATAAAATCTTTTAAAATGAGAAATTAAAATGAAGTGCATTAGACATTTTATTGTCCATATGTTGTTTATATATTTTATTGTCCAATTTTCAGTGGAATCATTTAACATGCTTAAATAAGCACATGGTAACATCTCAATAAGCATTTGTGAAGTGAATAGACTTTATACATTTTTTTTCTCTAAACAAAAATGTGTGTGGAATCACTTTGCACATGCCACCATAAATGTTCACTCTAAATATTTAAATGTATTTCCTTCATCTCATTCCTACCCAGTATTGATTGCTTTCCAGCTCATAAGTGAAAGGTCACCATGTATAAGGAGAGAAAAATGACATTGGTGACTCATAAACACGTTTATTTAAATGGAATTAGGGCAGCAAAATCTAATTCCATAGATGACATTGTGAATTATTCATGTTTTCTACAGAAGTGGGCCACAAGAATTTGATGACATTTTATACATTCTAACATTTTTATCATACTGAGTCCTGTTGTACTATGGATTTACAGTAACTTTACAGGTATCTTACAAACCATAAATACTAAGACATTACCCCCTTAATACACATTGTTTTAATTACAATTGTATTTTCAAATAGCCTAATTAGTTGACACATCTTTGGATTACTCAGAAAACCAAATAGCTGAATTATTTTTGCTTATTGGCTTAGTAGGAACAAATCGTGATTATAAAAACTAAAATGCATGCAGAAAATGGAACAGAGCTGACTTATTTATGACTGTTGATTTATATTCAGACTGAGCCAAAATTGTTAGCATTACTGAAAGCAGTATCAAGTTTCTATTATCTTCAGAGGCTCTTAATAATTGACCTTTTTCTCCTACTATATATGTGTATGCTATTTCCCATATATACCCATTCCATTTAAATAAAGAAAAATAAAATTATTGTAATGTAAATGTTCAAAATCAAGCCTCTTTTTACACTGATCTTATTTAAATATCTATCCCTGTGGTTCTGTGACAGTAACATTATTTTTTTCTGGCAGCCTTCACTGTCATTGCTTCATTCTTCTCACCGTCTGAAGGAAGACATAAGAAGGAAGTGAGATGCTCACTAATGGTAAATAAAAACTGAGAATAGATAAGTACTTGAATTTAAAATGTCCATATATCAAAATATCTATGCAATATTAACAACCAATATACCATAGACTGATATGTTCATTTAAAAACTATAGCAATTTTATGTTAAATAGGAAACTTGAAATTAAATGTCTTTTGTTGAGGTGAGTCAAACTTTTTCTTTGTGTATTAGTTGAACCACTGATTCATAATTATATTTTCTGTTTCCTAAAGATGATAAGCATGTAAATATTCACTATGTGAACATTTCTTTGTTTTTCTGTATACATAAAAATAGAAGCATTTTATAAGAGTGCAGTTTAGGAAAAGAGCAAGGAACTGGAGATTTTTATTTATCAAGTCAGGTTTTTCTCTATCACGGACCTAACTTCTCTGAATCTCAAATTTTTAATCCATAAAAAGAGTGAAATTACCATGCTTACAGGTGGCTGTGAGTTAACAGATATGAAACCACTTCTAAAAATATTTTAAAAAGATATGCAAATCAAAGGTGTTGAGATTATTGTATAAAAATGAAAGACGGCCTACCAGACTACAGAAATGATAAATTTTAATGCAGGTTTTATGTAAATGATCTTTAGACACTTAGCAGGAAAAGATATAATCTTTCTGATCCATTAATGCCTTTCTTCATGCCAGCCTAAAAGAAATTTAATAAGGCTTATGCAATTAAAAAATTTAATCTTGACTTTGCTTTTCCTTTCTTTCTTGAACTTGTCATGCTACATTCCTTCATAGGACAAAGCCTATTGATGTTATTTTGAAATAATCAGGATATAGGACACGTTTTCTAGGAAGTAATAGTATTGGCTGCTCTCATTTCCGTAGTTTAATTTACTTAAAAAGAAAAATAAGGCCTATGAATTGAGCAGAGAAAAATAATCTGTCTATATTCAAACAGAAAGTACAATGAATAAAGCTTGATCATATTACAAAAACAAAAGGAAAAGAATGGAGAATAGACAACAGTCTTAATCATTGTAACTATTAAAGTACTGTTTTTACGATATCATATTATCTTTTTCAAGGACTACCTAAACTAATGAAGTGATTCAAAAGCAATTGAATATGCTTATAGAATTAAAACTATTGAAATTTCTTGCAACTTTAGTTAAAAACCTCAGAATGTCAATATTTACAAATAATTTTTCAAAGGTATAACATGGCTCTGTTAAGTTAAAATTTTATTGGTGTCTGACATGGTATTGTAAGTAGACTTTTTAAAAGTTACTTTTATGGCACTAATCTACATTATGCCAGACACTTGGTTAATTCACAAACCAATTGTCTTTCTATGGACCTTATGTGTTCTTATAAGTGAATGTCTTACTCCGTATTCCCTCAAGGTTTATAGAGAGGTTATGAACATTTTCAGTGGATCAGGTATATGCTCAGAAATTGATAAACATTTTGGCCCCATTCCACAATAAATACCCATACATACAACGTTTCATTGGTCATGTTGTTAGAGTAGGCAGTTAGTTAGGTATTAACAAAAGAGGAGGGAGCCGAAGGAACCAGATTACCTGCTTAATCTGGTAAAGATTATCTGTTTAGCCTGATAAAATAGGGGAAAACAGTTTTGCAGTCACTCTGGGGTGTAACTAACATTATTCTGCCAAATGAAGCAAGGCATCGGAGGAGGCAGGAAGGACAGAAGGACAGCTTTCAGTCACCCCAAGGAGTCCACCCCATGGAGGGGAGAGAGAAAACCATGAAGAGGAATTCCTTTCACTAAGCACATGTCCAGTTGAGCCAAGTGACAAAGCAGAACTCTGAGGCGTGTGCGGTAGGAGACAAACTGGTGAGCATAAAAGGGAAGAATCCAGCCCGAGGGGAATCTGGAGGGAAAATGGATAGGGGAAGGACACCAGCCCCAGAGAAGCCAGGAAAGAGACTGGATAGTTTAAAAGAAAGTCCACTCTTTCCCAGACTTAAGGAAGTATAAGGAAGCTCAACAAGGACTTCAGGGCAGCTGCTGCTCTTCAGCCTGCCGGCTCCCTTCCTCTTGGAGGGTGTGCTGTTGCTTTTCACTTTAATAAACCCTACCACTATTGCTTAAAACTCCTCCCATGTGAGTGCCCCTGAAATCCTTTTCCCACAACACCACAGAAGAACCTACATTCTCTGTGAACAACTGAACAGGGATCACAAACTTGTAAAGCGTGTTTATGGATGCTTTAGGACAAGGGTGGGCAAATTTTTCTGTAAAGGGACAGATAATATTCTTGGCTTTGTGGGCCACCTCATCTTATTTGCACTATTCAATTCTGCTGCTTTAGTGCAGAAGCCACCATTGCCAATAAGCTAACAAATGGGCATGGCTGTGTTCCAATAAAACTATATTTATAAAAGTAGGCGATGTGCCAGATTTGGCCATAGGCCTTCCTTTGCTAATTCCTGTGCTAGGGGACCACTGACACCAGATTAGAAAGTCTAGGAATAGGACATAGATGTAACTGTTAGGACTTCAGCCATCTGGTGTTTGGAAGTCAGTGCTTCCAAAGTCAGTATAGTTCATTTTCAGCTGCCAGGATTATCAGATGTCCCCCAACTTCATTTCCTATATCTTAATTATTATTTTTTTGCCTGGAACTGTGGTCCCCAGATCAGGGACTGCATTGTGTTCCCCTGAAATGCATACAACCAATCCCTAACTCCCAAGGTGTTGATACTTGGAGCTGGGGTCTTGGGAGGTTAAGTACACTTCAATGAGGTCATGAGAGTGGGGTCTTCAAGATGGAATTAGTGCCCATATAGGTGAAAACCCCAGAAAGCTTGCTCTCTCTTTCATTCCATCTTTGAAAACGCAGTGAGGAGATGGCCACTTGCAAGTCCCAACCTTGCTGGCACCTTGACCTTGGACTTCCAGCTTTCAGAACTGTGAGCAAATAAATTCCTGTTGTTTAAGCCATCCCACTAGTTGACTAAGATAGTTTCTGGTACTACTGGGTGTGTCCCCAGATGCTGAGGAAAACAGTTATTGCCTTTGGAATGACAGAGTGGTGAGTTGGAAGGAATCACATTCTTGATGATTGGCCAGATGATGTACTAGTTATTTTGGGGTTTCTTGTGCACACAACCAAACATATGTCTCATTAATAAATGAGATGTGGGTGAGCTCACCTCACTCTCTTCCGTTTATAGAGTTGTAATTACTTGGTAATGTCTCCCCAGTCAATTTCTTGAGTATTTGTTGTCATATTTCACTGTTGAGTCTCAATACCATGGATACATTAAGGTTTGTTATTCATCTCAGGATAGTGATAAAAAGTGTGATCAGTGCAGCCCTAATCTTGGGTCCTGACCCATGGGTGATGTCTGATAGATTTTGGTAGGGCTACACACCTCGAGAAAGGATGTAACTGATAGTGTTATACTCTGTTATCCTGTTCTTCCCCTGTTCATTGCAATCGCTTCTGCCTATCTTCCTGGCACCATGTGTGGTCTCAGGCCAGCACCATACAGAGCAGTCTGAGATCTCACAAGCTTTCACTTTGATCAAGGAACTTGTGAGAAGGTCCCTTTGAGCTACTTTCCCCCTTTGAAAGTGCCTCTTCTACTTCTATCACTGCTTTCTCCTGTCAGTCTTGAGCACTATCTCCACATCCCTCTTTGGCACCATGCTTTGCTTACTAACCCTGGAAAGCAACAGCTGCCTTGGAGGAAACATGACTTTGATTGAAGAGCCTGTTGCCATTTCTCTCGAGTCGACCATTCCCTTGGATAGATAGAGTGGTATGATCTCATGGAGTCCATAGTAGCAACCACTTAAATAAGAAACTAGAATTTGTGCAGCTCTAATTCCATTTGGACAGAAAAAGTCGACAAGGAAACAACAACCTTAAATGCACACTAGATCATATGGATTTAAGTGATATTTACAGGACATTTTATCCCAAGGTAGAGAAATACAAATTAAAACCCCAGTGAGATATCATCTCACATCTGCCAGGATGGCCACCATCAACAAACAAGTGCTGGTGAGGATGCAGAGAAAGAGGAACCCTAGTGCACTGTTGGTGGGGATGTTGACTTGTACAGACACTGTGGAAAGTAATATGGAGTTTCCTCAAAAAATTAAAAATGGAACTGCTTTTTGACTTAGCTTTTCCACTTCTGGGAATATGTCCTAAGAATCTCAAAACACCAATTCAAAAGAATATATTCACGTCTAAGTTCATTGCAGCATTATTTACAATAGCCGTGATCAGGAAACAGCCTAAGTGCCCATCAGTAGATGAATGGATAAAAATAGCTGGGGTATTATTGTACATTTGCACAATGGAGTACTAACACAGCAGTAAAAAAGAAGGACCTCTTACCTTTTGGGACAGCATGGATGAACCTGGAGACTACTATGTTAAATGAAATAAGTCAGTCAGTGAAAGAAAATACCATATGATCTCACTGATGTATGGGATCTAAGGAACAAAATAAACTAACAAGATAGAAACAGAGTCATAGGTACATAGAACAGACTGACAACTGTCAGAGGGGAGGGGAGGGGGAGGACTGGATGAAAGTAGGAGAAGGGATTAGTCAAAGAACATATATGCATGGCCATGGACATGGACAGTGGTGTGGGGATTGCCTGAGGTGGGGAGCTGCGCAGAGGTGGGCAAAGGGAGACAATATAGGGACATCTGTAATAATGTAAACAACAACATTTATTTAAAAAACCCATCACTCATTAATTTTACAATAATAAAATTCATTCCCAAACTTATTATGGACCTAATAGTCCATACACAATACTTTACTGAGGTCCTACTGAGGGTCAGTGCACTTTGTCTAGGACAATGATTTTCAACCCACATGCAGATAGAATTTTTATAATATGCAGTACCCAGTTATTTAGTCTCGGGCACTGACCTTAGACTCTCAAATTTTAAAAAAAATGACAACAACCAACACTATAGCTGTCTAATATGAATGAATAAAATTATAACTAGTTTTTTGTCAGATCAGGAAAAACATATTTTTTAGCGTGTCACAGAATTTTAGTAATTAGCTTATGAGTGCCATGAGATGAAAAAGGTTGCAAATCACTGGCCTAGGACATTCAGTGGTAAGCAAGACATGTGCCTGCTCCTAAGGGAGGCAAAAAGGGAAAAGTGAGAGATTAGAGATAGAGATTTTCAAAGATAAACAAGTAAATGGAAAAGGTAATTTTGGGCTATTAAAAAAATAAACCAGGAAAATGTTAGAAAAAGGAGTAATATAAGGAGACGTTTTCCTTTAGGCTAAGTAACCAGAAAATGCCACACTATGTCAATTTGTCTAAAATATATAAAATAGTAGCTGGCATAGATTTAAAAGATATTTTTTTTTCTGTTCTCAAGAAACTCACAATCTGGGGAAAGACACATGAAAATAAAATAGTATAACAACATTTGGTGACTTAGTTTTGAAAATAAACAGTAAGATAAAATATGCAATATAATATTTTAGAATACTGTTGTAATATAATTAAACTTATTTGTCATCCTTTCTACTTGTTTATAATTAATTCTTCCTACAAATTAGCCTCCCAGGAGTGTATATATCTAAACTGAGTTGCACATGGATGCTTTATGCATTTCAGAAAGATTAAAGATCTTGAAGAAAGTGATAACTATTCAGCAATTGGAAGCAAAATGAGTCCCGTGGTATCATACAGTTAGAATTGTCTTGGGTATGGAGACCATGATAAATGTCGGGATAACGGAGGGATAGCCTCTTGGTTTGGAACAGCTATTAATGGGCCGAAACGCAAGAAGGGTGTAGGTCAAATTCAAAACTTGCATATGGTTCATTGCTACTTATTTATTGGAAACCAAAAACTATTTTTTGAAGAATTATTTAATACTCAGAGGTACTTATAACACTATGTCTTTACTCTAAAATATTTAACATAATATTAACAACAGGCTCTGGAATCAGGCTCCCTGGGTAGGGGCCCAGTTCTATCTGCAAATGCTCAATGTTCTCATCTTTAAAATCTTTTTTATTCCTTTTATTTTGGAGATTTTAAAGGTTATAGAAGATAAAAAATGTATAAAGAATAATGTATGGAAACTAGTAAACACTCAATAATTATTAGCCAGCTTTATTATAAATAGACATACTACCTCTTAAGAGAGATACAGGATTCTATGGTGTTCAGGAAATCAGGAGATTGTTTTGAGAAGATGGTTCAGGGGGATTTGAGCTGTTTCTGGAAAATAAATAGCATTTGAACATGCAGAGTTGGAGGGAAAAAAGAGAATCAGAGGAAGGTGGAACAGCAAAGCTTCTTCAGGAACAGTGAGGACTCCATTCTTCCACTAAAAGCTGACATGTTAAGAGGTGGCCCATTTCATTCCACAAAGATAAAAGAAAAGTACTTCTCTGAAAAAGCTGGGTATTTCTAACAAAATGCAAAGGATCTGTGAAGGGAAAAGATTAGTGAGATAATAAAAATAAGACAAGTTATAAATACAAAATGGCAAAAGAAGAAATAAATGTCAACCTATAAAAAATACTCCCCCTGAGGCACAATGTATTTTCAAAGATATTCAAGGAAACAGCACATGTGCTCATTTTTCCCATTATAAATGATAGTGGCACGGGAAGAGTGGTTTAGACACTCACAGCTTTGACAAGTATCTGACAACCATATAAAAATGTAGAGTTTGGTTTCTGATAGGAAAACTTGTTTTGGGTTTCAATCCACAGTTTACAGGAAAATGGAAATTTTAGCTCGTTTAATAGTAGGGAAAAAATGAAGTAACCTTTTTCCTACATTCAGCACTTGGATGAATCCATTTCTTACCTGAGAAATAAAAATACGTAAAAATATATGTAAAAACAGGAAGTAAGTTATGAGACACAGATATTTGAAGTATTTAAACACAGAGGGCCTGCATTTTTTATCCACCGTGGCCTTACAATATTTCCCTGGAAATAAGTTTATTCAGAACACAATAAAACTACTAAAAAATTAAAATGACCAGACTCAATTTTATAGAATGAGAAAAGCAGACATAAATTTTGCTATTAAGATGCTATGCAGTGAGTCCTTTGAAAAACGTAAAGTTATCTTGTTTATGATAACTCATGCATTAAGAAGACATGCTTAAAAGGATTAAGTTATTTATCAATTTAAATAATACAATGAAAAAGAAATGTTTATGGATCACGCCAGTGGTCCAGTTAGGCAGGTAAATGTAATGTTTTTGAATACAGATATGGTGTCCTGATTTACTCACCAAGTCACATTATTATTATTTTAAAAGAAGCACATTTATCAGTTGACATATTTTAAGTTGCTAAAGCAAAAAGTATACTACTGTGCAGTTTTACTCATGATATTGATCAAATCTCTGTACAGGATACATATTTCCCCTTTGTCTGTTTTTCATAAAGGGCTTTTGGTGTCTTGCTCTAATGTGGGACCATATTCTTTTCACCATTCCATTTATTTTAAGTCTTTCTTTAAAACTAACAAAGTCATTACTGGATGTGCATATACATTTTTTATTAATTCCAAGAAAATATTACAATGGGATTATTTCTCTTAACACACTCAATAAAATGAAGTAGAAAGCAGCATTTGGGAAAGTCAATCCTAACTAAACCAGTTGGTGGCTCTATTCATAAATCCTAAGATTAAATAATGCTTCTAATTCCATCTATTCTCTTTTCACCAGAATGGGAACTTTTTTCACTCAACCAAAACCTATAAAATCTTATATTTGACAGTACTCAGGGTAACAAGACAAATCAACTCATGTCTATTCATCCTTCTAGCTCTTGCTCATTATTTTTTCATGCATGTGCTATCTCTATTTTTATCAACACTTGTTCATATAAACTAAGTGTGTTTATAATATGGCATATGACTTAAAGTCCCTTCTACATGGAATTCCATGATTCTATGATAAACTCTATAAATGAACCTCAGGGTTGTGCAAATATGTATTTCTGAATTTACATTTTCTGAGTCATTCTTTACCTTTTAGATTAAACATATAACTTGTTTCAAGCAAATGGTGTCTTAATAATTTTTCTAATGGTGCTCCAAACTTGTCTCTGCTTAAGAAAGTATAGGTAATGCAGCACTCAGTAAATGCTTTTACTTTACTTAAAAATAGGAGTCTAAACTAACTTATAAAGATAAGGATAATGATAATGCTCTGACTAGGTTATTATTTATAAAGAGTGAACCTAATGCAACACTGTGTATAGTTCTTAACTACCTTATGTTTCTAAATAAAACATTGTTAAGCTTGACCTGGGAGGCAGTGTGATTAGTAGAAAGAATGCTTGTAGTATTTAGAAGCAGTAAAACTGGGTTGAAGTCCCATAAAGCAACTTGTACGCTCGTGGTTTTCAGCCCCGTTGCATATACATTTTGATGGGGGGGGGTGCTGATAGTGGTAGAGGGAGACGGGTTATCATATGTTTCTAATCTGATAGTTCAAGTGTTTAGGAATAAATATAAGAATCAAGTCTGCATATTCTTCTGACAATGTTCAGAAAACTTAACATTTTTCAAAAAACTTTATAATAGGAACTGAGTAGTAAAGATTACGGTTTTATCCACACTTGGTAACTTACAATGCAAGTAATCTGAATTATTGGTCGAGGTGGCCTTAGAAAAGAGATGAGCATATGTCTTCTCTGGATATAGAGCCAGGCTACTTCCTCACACAGAAGGCCGTGGCAGGCATGAAGAGCACCCTGTAACTTGTATAGTTTTCAAAAATGTGTTCTATGTCCATTGAAGTTTTCTCTCTATCCTTTCTCCTAGAAAAGCAGAAACTAGTTCTGGAAAGCTTAAACTGGCTGTAAATGTAAGGAGGTCTCCTTATTTGGGACAGATAATAGATGGTAAGTTTGTAGATTAAGATCTTTCCATCATAAACCAGGAGGTACAGCCAGTAAAAAAATCTTCTCAGAGTATATGGAACAGTTCTCTGTAATTGGGAAAGGCAACTTATTTTTCCATAATTGCAGTGAGTTTTTAAATCATTTACTGTTAGAAAACATTATTAAAAATACATTACAAACAATTGAGAAAAAAGAATTACAAAAGGTAGAGCTAATGAACTTAATGAATAAGGCTAAATTATTTCACATACAGGAATGGCGAAAGTAGGTTTATAGTTGTGAGTACACAAAATAATTTATTCTTGTATTATTATTTAGTAATTTTGCATTATTTATTTGTATTACAATTGCAAACTTACTTTTGCCCATCTCTGCATATTAAATTTATAGCATTTGAACAAATAATACATTTTTCATTTATGCATGCATTATCATTTATAAAGAAGTATCTTGTATTTTTCATAGTAGAGCTATAACAAGCTGTACATGATATAATTTTTAATGTTATTTTTTAAAATAAAAGTTTACATTCAACATTAGTTTTTATCAGTTTCAGTTGTACAGCATAGTGGTTAGACAATCATACACTTTACAAAGCAGACCTCCACTATTTCAAGTACCCAGCTGGCACTGTATATAGTGAATACAATGTTATTGACTTTATTTTCCATGCTATACTTTAATTTACATCCCAGGAATATTTTATACTACCAATTTGTAGTTCTTAATTCCTTCACCTTTTTCACATTGTCCCCCAACTCCCCTCCCTCTGACAGCCATAGTTTTATTCTCTGAATCTATAAGTCCGTTTCCTTTTTGTTTGTTTGTTTGTTTTGCTTTTTAGATTCCACATATAAGTGAAATCATGTGCTATTTCTGTTTCTGTGTCTAATTTCAGTTAGCATAATACCACCTTGGTTCATCTACGCTGTCCCCAAAGGTAAGATTCATTTTTTTAATGGTCGAGTAATAGTTCACTTTATATATGTACCACAGATTTTTTTTTCCACTCATCTATTGATGAGCACAGGCTGCTTCCATGCTTTGGCAATTATAAATAATGCTGCAATCAACATAGGGGTGCCCATATTCTTTTGAATTAGGATTTTGGGTTTCTTTGGATATATACTCAAAAGTTGAATTGCTGGGTCATAAGTCAGTTCTACTTTATATGTTTTGAGTTAACTCCATACTGCTTCCCACAGTGGCTGCACCAATCTGCATTCCCACCAACAGTGCACTAGGATTCCCTTTACTCCCACATCCTTGCCAACACTTGTTTTTGTTGATTTATTGATTATGCCCATTTTGACAGGTGTGAAGTGATATATCATTGTGGTTTTTATTTTCATTTTTCTGATGTTAATGACCTTGGGAATCTTTCCATATGTCTATTGGCCATCTGTGTGTCCTGTCTGGAAGAGTGTCTATTCAAGTTCTCTGCATATTTTAAATTATATTGTTTGTTTTCTTGGTGTTGAGTTGTATTGGTTCTTTGTAAATTTTGGATATTAACCTTTTTTTGGAAGTGCCATTGATACAAATCTTCCATTCAATAAATAATCTTTTTTTAATCCTTACCTGAGGATATGTTTATTGCTTTTAGAGAGAGAGGAAGGGAGAGAGAAAGAGAGACAGAGAGAAACATCAATGTGAGGGAAAAACATTAATCAGTTGCCTTCCATACATATCCAAACTGGAGAATGAACCCACAACCTATGTATGTGCCCTGACTGGGGATCAAACCCACAACCTTTTGATGTATGGGATGATGGTCCAATCCACTGAGTGGCCTGGCCAGGGCCAGTAGGTTATCTTTCCATTTTGTTGATGGTTTCCTTTCCTCTGCAAAAGCTTTTTAGTTTGGTGTAGCCCCATTTGTTAATATTTTATTTTTATCCCTTTCCTGATGAGATTTATCAGAAAAAAACCATACTGCTTATGTTATTTTCTAGAAGTTTTATGGTTTTGGTTCTTACATTTAATCTTTAATTTAATTTCAGTGTATTTTTGTACATGGTACCAGGTGTTCTAGTTTCTTTTTTTTTTTTTTTTTTGCATGTATGTGTCAAATTTTCCAGGCATCATTTATTGAATAAACAAAGAGAGTACCAGAGAACCCTGGTAAAGAGAACCCAGTTGTATGTTTTGCCTCCTTTGTCATATATTAAGTGACCATGTAAGTATGGATTTATTTCTGGGTTCTCTATTCCTTTTCATTGATTTATGTGTCTGTTTTTGTACCAGTGCCATGCTGCTTTGATTTAGTATAACATTATACTACAAGATGGTACTGTATCAGGTAGTTATATCAGATAGTATGATATCTCCAACTTTGTTTTCCTTTCTCAAGATTGCTGTGTTTATTAAGGGTCTGTCATGGTTCCGTATCAGTTTTTGGATCATTTGTTTCAGTTCTACAAAAAATTGGTATTTTGATAAGAATTGTGTTAAATTTGTAGATTACTTTGGGTAGTATGGACATTTTATTAATGCTAACTCTTTCTGTCCAAGGGCATGGTGTATGCTTCCATGTATTTGTATTTTCTTCAATGTCTTTGATTTTTCTGAGCACAGGTCTTTAACCTCTTTAATCAAATTTATTTCTTGTTTTATTTTTTTATTTTGCAATTGTAAATGAGATTGTTTCTTTAGTTTAGTATTCTGATAGTTTATTATTGGTTATTATTATTTTCCTATAAAAAGGAAACTGATTTCTGAATACTTGGTTTGTATCCTGTTACTTTGCTGAGTTCAATTATCGGTTCTAGTAATTTTTTTTTAAATTTTGGTGGAATCTATAGGGTTCTCTATATACTATCATGTCATCTACAAATAATGAAAGTTTCACTTCCTCATTTCCAATCTGGATGCCTTTTATTTCTTCTTGTCCTATTGCTGTGTCTAGGACTTCTAGTACTGTGTTGGATGTGGTGAAAGTGAACATTCTCGTGTCTTGTTCCTGATCTTAAGGGAAAAACTTTTAGTTTTTTACATTGAGTATGATGTTAGCTATGGATTTGTCATATATAACTTTTGTCATGTTCAGGTATAGTCCCTATATTTTCACTTTGCTGAGAGTTTTTATAATAAATTGGTACTAGATTCTATCAAATGCTTTTTCTGCATCTATTGATATATTATTTTTATCCTTCTTTTTGTTTACATGGTGTATCATGTTAATAGATGTTCAGATACTGAACCAACCTTGACATGATGGCATCAATTTAAAACTGAATGAGTAAAAATATAAAGAAAAAATAATAAAATTCTTGAAGACTGAAATGTAATTTTCCTCACAACTATTTTGTAAAAAATAATACCTTTAATAAAAATAATTTTTAATAGTAATGGATACTTCTATTAGCCCATAAATATGTCATAAGTTTTATGCTATATGTTCTTAAAAGAATACATTCATAATGTGGTATTTTTAGGAAGAAGAATTTGTTTCAGTGTTTGTCATTAGATAGAGTAAGGATTTGCTTTTCCCTGAAATAAAAGTAGTGAATTTGAAAATAAAAATACAAAGAAGCATAGATATAAGCAGACTTTAAGATCACTTCCAATAATCCTGGCCTCATGGTATTCTTACCCTTGTATAATGTCCTTCCTTTGAGTGCGGACTGAACTTAGTGACAAACTTCCCACAAAAAGAAGGCAACATAAGTGATGGAATGTCACTTCCAAGATTAGGTTCCAAAAAGACTTGGCTCTTGTCATGAGTGTTTCTTGGCAGTCTCTCAGTCTCTCTCTCCCCACCTCCTTGTCTCTGTATCTCTCCTTATCAGATGCCATGCCATGAGGGGCTACTCAGACATCCTTTAAAGAGACGTACGCATAGTAAAAAGCCAAGGCCTACCATGAGCCCTGTCCATGAGCTTGGAGAGGTATTATTCAGCTGCAGAATAACCCTGAAGCACCTTCGTTCCCACCCAACGGCTTGACCAAAACCCCACGAGTGACTCTGAGCCAGAGGAATTTAGCTAAGCAGTGCCTGGATTCCTAATACATGAAACTATGAAATTAAAAAACAAAAAACGGTTGTTTTAAACCTTTGAAGTTTGGGAATAACTTCTTACAAAACAGTAAATATTATAATAAAATTGAACAGGAGTAAAAACTAATACTCAAGAGTATCATCATTATTTTTGTTTCTATTCCAGAAATATTACTTTTGGGAAATAGCTTTTAGCTAAAGGTCAAAATAAATCTTGGTATTCCTGTTAAAGACCTTGTGTTTGCTTCCCAAAAGAGTATTTATATTTCCATAAACTTTAAGGCCACACTAAATTTTAGGTATATTTCAGATAACAAATCACTCTCAACATGATGCCGCTCTTTCCTTCTTATAATCACCTGAGACAAAAGAAGCAGACTTGGTTGCCAGTTGAGTTCCCTCGCAGTAACGCTGCGCAGCTAAGCCATGTTCTCGCTCCGCGATCACAGAGAGACTGTTAGCAAGGGGCTCCGCTTTAGGGCGCTCCCGGGCAGCCGTTCTTCACCCCTGGTTTAACGCCATGTAGAGGTGGCAATAAGAAATCTAGTGAAGAAACCGTCGAGCCTGGGGGAGTAGTTTCAGGAGAAATCATGCATGGTTGTTTAAATGGGGTTAAGAGTTGACATTTCATGTTATCGACTATTGTGTAGGCACGTTACCTCCTCCTCCTTTGTGCACTCGGGCCACTGCGACTCCTTCTGTTTTTCTGAGCAGTAGAGCATATTCTAATATAGCCCAATGTTTGCGCCAGATTTTCCTGCAGCTGTCCTGGCAATAATTTTTTTTACTAGACAATAATCTCTAAAAACGGCTTTGAGAAGCTTTGCTTCTTTTGATCTTGTTTTCTTCCTTTTTTCCTTCCTTCCTTCCTTCCTTCCTTTCGTCTTTTATTGTTTTTCTATAAAATCAGATTGTTTAACTTAGAATACATGGGGATATTGAGGGAATTTTTTTTCCCCTCTAAACTTGTCTGTCTCCTTTATCCCCTTTACTTAAAATGAAGTAGTACCTTTTACAGAGTTTATCTGAGTTGTGATATATACATATACAGCCTGATTTTCTTCTTTTATTATAAGTGAGCTTAGGCTTTTCAAAAGATTGAAATAATGTTATTAAAAGCACATAAAATTTTCACTGGGTAATATAGGACATATTGTCCCACTAATAATAATCTATATACTTGAACTTCAAAGATAATCTAAGTATAGATTTTTTAAAAAATAAACTTTAAATATTGAAAGTTTTGGCCTGCTTTTCAAATTGTTTTGAGTTCATAAAAAAGAAAACTACTACATATTTATCAAATGAAATAATGTATCAAACCTTTGTTATCTAATATAAATGGCTTATTTAAAAGCAAATCCTATTACTTTCGTGTATCCTTAAAACCATACTTACAGAAGATAGAAATATATTCTGTTTTGTCCAGTTAAAGAGGATGTTCCCATTTCAGGGATATAAAGCAGTAAGTCATTGGCATAACTGTCTGGAGAGAAGCACATAATCACCAACTGAAATTTAACTTTACAATCTTTAAAACTGTGATTCATCGTCCTTGGTTGAAAATCTATAGCTGAGGTGAATATAGTTTATTATTTTCCTCTTTAATTGAATGTTTCAGTTGAATGCTAACAGATTTGTTTCAATGAGCAATACTTTTCTGGAGTAAATTTAACTGCAAATTATAGACCAAAATAAGAAAATCAAATCAAATTTCTCAACTATCTAAAAGCAAAATTATTCAATTCTTTAGGATTTTATACATTGCTGCAACATAACCTGTAATTGTGTTTAAACTTTAGACTTCGTTGCCCTGTGGCAGGAATGCTAAGGCAGTTCATTTAGCTGATAGGTCTCTAAGAGACCAATTGAAGCTATTCAGCTCAAATGGTATGGAAGAAGTCAATCCAGGTGCCTTGCTGAGTTATATCTCAGCTTAATCACCAGGGCTGCAAAATGAGTCTGGTGGCATTTCATCTGGGATATAATTGCAGAAGAAATAGGCTCGTAGTGGAGATTAAAGATGCGCTGATAGAACACTCTAATTTTTTTTAGTCTGCCATTTAAATAAATATTTCTCGTTGTGGCCTATTTCTATCAATAACGGCAAACTTGTAAATATTCCCAGATTGCTCTTAGCAGTGATGCTTAATTCAGAATATTGCATAATAAATCTCTGCTCAAATTCAGTAGCCTTCTAACTACAGAAATAAACACTTTCATGTCCAAGCTGTCTCCAAGTTTCAACAGGAAGAGTCGCAAACAATAGGAAGACTGAAGTCTGTTCTTCTACTGGTTTCTCTTCTGCAAGATTTAAACATGTTAATGAACAGTGCTTGCATGCTTCACAAAACTGCCGAAATAATCACTGACCTCCTTCAGAGCTGCTGCGGCTGCTGCAGAACCTCACAGGCCTCCGAAATAAATGGCTGGTTTTTCCTGTGGGAGTGTATGTTCTCCAAGCCATAGTCAGGTTCTTCCCTCAACCCACCAGACCCCAGGAAGTCCAGAGTAGGTTAAATGTGCAACCACAAAAGAAAAGGAATGTGTGACAATAAGAGAAACAATTACATGTGGCACACACTTGTCTTAAAATATTTCCATTTCCCAGACTTCCTTGATTTAGGGACTTAGCCCTTGATCCCCACGAATTCTAGATGAGGTAAGTCTCCCTCTCCTTGTTATATAGTATTTTATCTGTCCAGGAGGGAGATGAAGGCAACGCAGACGCAGGCGTATTTTTATAATGGGGAACTGGAATGATTTGTGATGTGTTGCGGAGTAAGATAACTGGACTTATTGGTGGACTGGATATGCAGGTGGTAGGAGAAGATCAAGTACCATAGGACCCTCTGATGGAAAGGGTGGTGGAAATACAGAAGGAATGCCAACTCTTGTCATGATTTTGGAAATATGGAAAGCCTCTTCCACCCACCGTCAGTGAAATAAATGCATTGCTCTTCCAGTTTTTACTCAAAACTGCTTTGGCTATGCAAATATAAAAGGTGTAGTAGCTAGCAAGAGTAACTGGTAACACAGTAGCTAGCAAGAGTAACTCAATTTCTTGAATTAAGAAATTAAGAACTGTATTGAGTTAAGAACTTAATTCATCGAACTTTTAAAATTTAATCACTAAATATTTTAAAAGTAAAATTGTTTTGATAAAGTTTAAAATGTATTCTTTATCATAGAAGTTTTTAAATGGACATATTAAAGGATATATTGATTTATTCTGAGATAATACATTCGCTTTTAGCAAACCATCTAACGGGTAAACCACTGTTGTGTAAAGGTGCTTTGAATAAAGAACACAAAGAGTTGTTTCATGTTTGAGCCCTTAGTCTTTGACACTGAATTTATGTACTGAACTTTGATAATGTGGTATCCTACCAGGACCACGTATTTAATGTGCTTCATGGTGAGTTGTAGTATGTGGGATTTATTTATTTAACAATGCATTATGATTTATTATGGAAACAAAAGAAGGTGATGTTGAATACAACACCGACTTTCTTCTTGAAGCATTAGCTTAATACATATTATTGCCACATAGAGGAAATATTTGAGATGCGGTTTATTTCATATAAATGTACTATGAAATGGCCTTTGGAAATGGTCCAGCTCTCTGTGATAAAAGCGCAGGTTTCAAAAACTGCAGTTCTTTGCCCTGGCTGGCGTAGCTTGGTGGATTGAACTAAAGGGTCACGGTTCGATTCCCAGTCAGGGCACATGCCTGGGTTGCATGCCAGGTCCCTGGTGGGGGCCCCATGAGGGGCAACCACACATGGATGTTTCTCTCCCTCTCTTCCTTCCCTTCTGTCTAAAAATAAATAAATAAAATCTTAAAAAAAAACTGCAGTTCTTAACTGGTTTTATTGTCACATGCACTGTCTGGGATGGTAAGGTTTGAAAAGTAGAAAAGTGAGAAAACTTTGAAGTTAGCATTTGATGAAGAAAGTAAATTGGCTTGGCTTTCTGTTGGTCACACTTGCCTTCGGCCAGGCCAATGAGAATAGTATTAGCTGCTGATTTAGCAATTTCTTCGTATACCATTGACTTCCAGCACAATGAAGAGAGAATGATCTTGTTTAAAATTAGAATCCTTGAGAGAATTTAGTGAGGTAATGATGGTTTTGTTGGCTTTGGCTTAATGAGAAATAGAAGCTATCAATATATTCAATATTATTTACATATATAACAAAACAACATTAGAAAATATTTAGGGATTAGCTAAATATAAATGTATCCTATTTCTGTATTTTCTATAGAAATAGAAAACATCTAGAAATTATGCAAATAAATGTGAGCATTTTTTATGTAAAATTTTTATAGAACCAGTAAAATTCTATGTACTGAAATCTAAAAAAAAATCAATGCCATGTGTGAAATTAAAAAAACATTATTGGCTATATCTTTAAATATAGCTAAGCTCCTTTAGTTTTATAGTTTTATGAAAAATAAAATTAAACATCTAAATAAGAGAGTTTTAAATTTCATCCCTTACTACAAATCAAAAGAATGTGGAAAAGTAATTTGTCAGGAAAATTACTTATGTTTTTGACGGAATATGTTTCCTTCTTCATTACCCCCTATAAATATAGAAGGAGTTTTCTGTACAGAAAAGAAAGTTAAAATTTTTCTCTGAAAGCTGTATCAGACTGGGCTTTGTTGGGAACACAAAACCACTACAACTACGATGGGAATAAAGAGTTTCATGTCGGAGTGAGGGTTTCCACCAACGTGGAAGAGTTCAAGTTCTGAAGATTAGGAAGGCAGCAGCCAGGGATCAGATACATCGACAATACCGTAAAGTCCTGGGGTGGGGAAAGCAAGCCCACGTCTTGGGGAAGGCTGCCAGCTGCATGGCAAGAAGTGCTCTCTGGTCGCCTGCCCCCTCAGTGACCAGCTGGGAATCCCGGCTGCTGCTGTGTGTCCACCTTGCAAATCTCTCATTGGTTCCTTGCCTTAGCGAAGAGCTGCAAGCAGTGCAGGAAAGGAATTCTGGGAAACGTAGCTGACAGCTTCTGAAAACTGATGTAGCCAAGGTGACAACAACTGATCAAGGGCCAAAAATACATTGACACTGTTTTTTTTTTAAGGGTATTAATTGACAATATATTAAAAACTGAACTGAATACGTTGAATTTCCAACATCATCAGTCTTTTTGCAGAGCACGGCAGTCCTGAAAGGAAGTGGCTATACCCGAGTCCCATGGAAAGGGGCGGAGACTACTGTGCCAGGGTCCTTGTGAGTGAAAGCTGTAACTTAAAGTGGCTATACACAGCAGGGAGGCAGAGAGATTCAAAAAATCTCCCAAGTTCCTCGATTTCTGGCCTGCCGAACTTCAACTATTGGATCTTCATTCTTTCTATTTAAAGGTGTTTATTCTTCCTTTTCGATAAGAATGTCCTACAATAGGTAGTCTAGAAGAAGGAGTTGGCTCATTACATACAATCAGTTACGATTTTGCGAGGAGGTTTCAATGTCGGTAAAGAGGAAGGAGAACTCGAGACCGCTGGCTCAGGGCATGAGGAGCAGAGAAGAAGGAAGGTGGACATCCACCGGTACCTACTTCCTCTGCTTGACAATCACGTTTGAAATGAGCTCTAGGGGGTTCTTCACATTTTCTGACTTTCAGAACCACTTTTATTCCTTTTTTGTATAGATTATATATTTCCAAAATAACCTTTATGCACATACATTACATGTATATAAAAAGGCAAAGATTAAAAAGTGATAGTACAAACGATATTATTTACCAACAGGAAAAAGAACACACTTGGTTTTCATGAACAGTATTGGCTGTCATCTTGCAGAGTGAGAATATCAGCTTTTAAACCTCCTCCAGCCTAAACTGAAGCCTAATTACCTACTTATGAGGCCATAAGAGTATAGTACTTTCAAATTAGGTGAAAAGCCTGTGGACACTTTTAGCAATGCATCTCCCTGGTGCTAAAATTGTATTACCCATTACAAAATAACCAGACCTGGAGAAGCGACAGAGGACACAGGAAATCAACCTGTATTTCTAAGTGCTGCACATTTAGAATATTTACCTTCTCAGGACCCTGGAAAACACACACACACACCTACAAACAATTCTCCTAGTCATAAGGGAAAGGAGAAAGAAAAAGAAAACATATAAAATGCAATCTGTTCCATACATAATTAATGCATTTCGATAATTGAGTCATCCAGTCCCAAAATTGTATTTCTCCTTGAAACTCATTCCAGGATTTTTTTTTTAAAGCCTTGGGGGAAATAGATATAAATAGGTCTTCTACCTGCGCCTATTTTCATTTTACTGAATAGAAAGTGTTTGTTTCTATAATTGCTTTACTGGTCCCAGGAAATGTTCTTTGTCCTGGTGAGTAATTTGAGTCTGGTTAAAAGTTAGGAATTAAAAAATGTCCGTTAATTACATTTGGACTTTTATAATCACTGTCCTTAGATTAAAAACAAATCTAGCCCTGATCAGATTAGCTCAGTTGGTTGGAGCATTGTCCTGTGGACCAAAAGGTCAAAGGTTTGATTCCCAGTTAGGGCACATACCCATGCTGTGGGTTTGATCCCAGGTCAGGGCATGTATGAGAAGGCAACCAATCGACATTTCTCTCTCACATCAATGTTCCCCCCACCTTCTTCTCTCTCTAAAAGCAATGAAAAGAAAAAAGTCCTTGGGTCAGGATTAAAAAAAAAAATCTATCAAGTGCCCATTTTTACTTCTGGATATCTTCAGTGCTCCAGAAGACGAGTGAAATTGCCTTTTCACACAATTCAGGGACAGAAAACTCTAGCAGAAAATTGGAAGTGTGAGATTCATCTTACCACAGTATATGGTGGAAAGCACACAGATTGGAAGTCAGAAGGGGGGTGTTGTTTCATGCTGGCTTTACTAACTAAATGCATGACTATGAGCATTTCATTTAACTATTTTGGCCTTATGTTCCTCATTTGTAATTTGTAACATTACATAAGAGTTCCCTTTCAGTGCAACACTTTACAATTCTGTCACTTTACGTTATTTGCAGAACCGACACTATTTGTGTGAGAAAGACTCAGAGAGCCTGTGCTCCCAAGTAGGCTGAGGCTGCCATTCCTGACGGGGCCTAAAGGAATACACACACACACACACACGTGTGTGTGTGTGTGTGTGTGTGTGTGTGTATATATATATATATATATATATATATATGTATTCTAGGGGTTTTTATGGAAGGAGTTCCTAAGGATTTATAAAGGGGGTTCATTATACCTGGGAACAGAAGAAGCCCTATAGTACCAAAAACCAAACAGAACAACAAAAGTTTACTAATCAGTTAACGTTTAATGAACTTTCTTTCCACACTTAGAGTAGTAATACAAAGTTCCCCCCACCTTCTTCAGTAGTGGTTAAGAATAAAATAAGTGTTTTTTGATTAATTATAATATGTCAGTATTTGTTCATTAATTGTGATAAATATACCATAATAACATATGATGCTAATATAAGAGAAATTGAAGGTGGGGTATATAGAAACCCTATGTGATGTATTCACAATTTTTCCTGTAAATTGAAAGCTGCTCTAAAAATAAAGTGTGTTAAAGGGAAATAAATATCGTTTGGTTTTAAACATTGCAAATCTTATTCTCATCCACTCTTTACACATTTACTGTGCCAGAGAACCTCTAGCACTACGCACTCAAATTATTGTATCATCTGAGGAAAGTCCGGTGGGCAGTCCTGGGAGCCATTCACTCACAGGATGCTAGTAATAATATAATATATTTAAAAATCATCTAAATCATCTAAATCTGTCTCAGTAAGTTCCAACTGCAGGTATTGCCAGCTCCACGTTTCCTGTGCCAGGTCCCTAAGGCGTCAGCCACCGCCCTAATGCTGCTCTCCACGAGTGCAAGTGTGGTGGAGGAGAGGTAAGTGTGTAAAGCGGCAGTGTTCTGTAACAGATTGCAGTGAAAACCTATTAATTCTGTGAATAAAAAAATAGATGGCAGGCCCAGCTTCTGAAGAATGTCAGAATATCAAATACAAATTACAACATCTTTCAAAGATAATTATGAATCCTAGCTAGACTATATTTAAAAGGTAACTGTGAAGAGACTGTAAGGTGATCAAAACAAGGACCAGAAGGTATACAGTTCTTGAAAGAAGGGAAAGAGGCCGAGTGAAATCCAGATCTATCCATATTTTTCCCACTGAACAGTGCCTGTAAAATGAGCCCACACAGACAGTAAAGACTTAATGGATTGAGATATCATAGGCCAGAGTTCAAGATCAGGACAAGAAATAGGTGGTGATGATATGGAGAAAAGGGAACCCTTTTGCACTGTAGGTAGGAATGTAAATTGGTGTAGCCACTGTAGAAAACAGTATGGAAGTTATTCAAAAAATTAAAAATAGAACTACCATACAATCTAACAGTTCTACTTCTGGGTATTTATCGAAGGAAATGAAAGCACTAACCTGAAAAGATATATGCATACTTATGTTCACTGCAGCTTCATTTACAACAGTCAAGATATGCAAATAACCTAAGTGTCCATAGATGCATGAATGGATAAAGAAACTGTGGTGTATACATATGAGGTCTGTCGGGGAAATGTCCAGCCATGGTTAATATAATGAGAATAGTTTGTGTGACATCGATGTAACCTGGCAGCCAAGGAGAGTCAACCGGAATACGAGTGTGTGCACAATGATGACTTCACTGTACTAGTCAGTGGGAGCAGTGCACACCATTGAGTGAGCATGTGTACTGTGTGGTCCTCATATTCAAAATGACTGAGTAAGTAGAACAATGAATCTGCATCAAATTTTGTGTTAAGCTTGAACGTTCCTCTGAGGACACTATTCAGATGATTCTGAAGGCCAAAACTATAGGCAATGGTGATTGACAATTTCATCATGACAACCCGTCCGCTCATGCATCAGGTCTCATGCAGGGTTTTTTGGCAAAACAACAAATCACCCAGGTGACTCAACCCCCTACCTACAACCCAGATTTGGTGCCCTGTGACTTCTGACTTCTCCCAAAACGAAAATCACCTTTGAAAGGGGAGAGATTTCAGACTGTCGACGAGATTCAGGAAAATATGATGGGGCAGCTAATGGCGATTGGGAGAACTTTGTGAGGTCCCAAGGTGCCTACTTTGAAGGTGACTGAGGCATCACTGTCTTATGTACAATGTTTCTTGTATCTTGTATCTTTTTCAGTAAATGTCTATTTTTCATATTACATGGCTTGACACTTTCCGGACAGACCTCATATATAATGGGGTATTATTCAGCCATAAGAAAAATGAAATCTTGCTATTTGTGGAAACATGGATGAACTTTGAGGCTAGTACACTAAGTGAAATAAGTTGGACAGAGAAAGACAAATTCTAGGTGACCTGACTTATCTATGGGTTGAAGGGTTGGTAGTTGGTTACCAGAAACCAGCTGGTTATCTAAAAATAAAGTGTGTTAAAGGGAAGCAAGGGAAGTTGATGAAGGGGGTCAAGGGCTACAGACTCCCAGTTATAAAATAAATAAGTCCTGGGGATGTAACGTACAGTATGGTGACTATAGTAAATAAATTTGCATGTTTGAAAGTTGCTTAGTAAAACCTTAAAAGTTCTCAACAGAAGAAAAAAACCCATTTTGTAACTACATAACGGGACAGATGTTAACTAGACTTATTGTGATCCTTTCAAAATATATACAAATATTGAATCATTGTATTATATATCTGAAACTAATATAAAATTATACCAATTATACCTCAATAAAAAAGCACTGGAAAAGAAAGGAAATAACAGGAAAGGAGAAGTCATAAATTGGCTTAAACTTGTAAACAGTCTCCCCCCTAGGACCTTGAATTTTTCTTGAGGTACACATGCACTGAGGGAGACCTGCAATAGCTTGAAGGCTGAGAATTGAGTAGAGATATTAACATATGCTAAGTACTAAGGAGACAGAATTTAGAACATGATTCCTGCCAAGTTATAAGTGTACTTGAAGACATTAACAAGGTACTTCTGAAATTCATATGGAAATGCATACACTTAGAACAGACAAAACAATCTAGAAAAAAATAGAGCAAATGGTAAGGGTGTTTACCTCTTGAGTGTGGGATGTAATGGACAGGGGCGCAGAGAACTTTCTGGAGTGATAGAAATGTTCTGTATCTTGATATGATCAGGGGTTCCATGAAGGTATACATTTATCAAAATTCATTAAACATATTTTGAGCGTGGGCATTATGTTGTTTATAACTTACCTTCAATTAAATAGAATATCGGAAAATGATAAGGTCATCTCAACACATTCCTTGTCTTTGGAGGAACCCACACAAGTTCGGAGCCCTGAGCCCTAACCTTCAATGCCATTATGAAAAACCCATCTTGTGGTGTCCCCACTGTGCTCTCCGGTTTCTGTCCAAGTCCTGGCCGTCACAGGCCTGGGCAGTTCTCTCAGTTGGTTCCTTTACTTCCACTTTCCTTTCACCCCACCTTAGAGGTGCTGCGAAGATCTGGCTGATCCTGTGATCTCCTGAAGGTCTGAGAAATTTAGCGGGGTCATTAATGTGCTCAACGTCTATGCTTTTCTATGGGTCAAGAAAAATCACACTATTTTCCTTGTGATGCTGGGGACACATGGATATGGTGTGAAGTCAACAAATTGCACTTTGGCCAGTTATCTAGATAGATGCATCACTATAGCATTTCTTTCTACTCTGTTCTGATGCTGAAGGTAGGGGAACTCTGGGCTCTTGCAATTTCTCCAGTGTCTAACCACATTTTAAGGGCACGGATGTACTATATCCTTGGATCGTCAAATCTGCTATTTTTCGAAAACATCATTTCCTGTAACTGGACTCATCTAAAAGGCAGAATAGTCTAGGGGGAACAAATCCTTGCAGCCTCTCAGGGCTTCCCTTGGGGTGAAGCTTAGAGAGTTTTGCAGCCTCATTCTCGTTCTTAATATCTGTGTGACCTGGGAAAGATATCTCACTTCAGATCTGTGTAAGGATCTGTAAAATGTGCATACTCATAACACATATTTCCTTGTATTTTTCAGAGGATTAGATGAAATAATGTAAGATATTTCTAAAACTTTCTGTTGTATAGTAAGAAATCAAAATACCATCTATTAGTAGTTACTCTTGGAGTATAGCTTGAGAAAGAAGTTAGGATTTGTTATCAGAAATTATAAAATTTGGTGGGATCTTACTGTTGTTCCTGAGGCATTGGGCATAAAATGCCCTGGCTACACATGAATAAGAGACAAGGAACAGGTGTGGTGGGGGGACAGGCTAGTATAATATATAAACCTATTACCCTGATTCACTTCTCCAGGCCATAATTTCCTATGTAGAGAAAATAACATTCTTATAAGGTTATTGCAAGCATTGCAAAGGAAAATAATGCATTTAAATTTCCTAGCACAGTGCACTCAGTAACATTCAGCAAATTGACTTACATAGCCATCGTTTCTCACGCACTCAGGGGAGAGGGACGCATAGAGGAAAACATTTGTCAAGAATAAAATGCAACAATGGCCAATTGCATAGTTATTTCCAAAAGCACTGACCTGAGTAAATTAGTCATCTAATACAAACACTGAGCCACCACCTTTCCCCCTTAATGATAAGTTATACTGACATACTATAATTTATTTCATAAGTTTCTATTAGGGTAATTATCAGAGGTAATCCTCAAAACCTGTGAGATAAACATTTTCTCTCTTTAATGACAGGTTACGAGTCCTGTGGAGGTGACACACAGCTTAAGTGACAGAGTTGGAATGCAAACCCATGAATACTGATCTAACATCTCCAAGCTCTTCCAGAACTTTCTCGTATGCTAAAACTTAGCAAGCTGTTTCCAATCCTTCCCAGCTTTTCCAATTAAGACTCCCCTGAGTCCTCTCTCTTATCCCAGTTCTTTCTGGCTTATTCTTCCATGAAACTTTTTTGTTCTTTATCTTTTTCTAATTAGTTTTGAAACAATGCTTTCATGCATCCTTTTCACTGGGGCTGAGCTACCGCAGGGACTGACAGAACAGGGACAATATGTTGCTGGGGTAGGAGGTATGGGCACTTAAGAGAAAGAAATAAATGGAATTTAAATGTGTATGCCAATTCAGGAATGGGCAGGAAAGAACCATGAAAATGGTTTTCATTAATCTTGCTTTTAATCAAAGCCTGTGTTTGAGGAGATGAGGTCCATCCCTCAAGTCAGAAGGCTAAGGGCTATGTAATCACCAGATATTAATCTGTGGTAGAACAGACTCTACTGTCCACATTGTTTTAAAATGGGGAGAATTCATCTTTTTAAGACACATTTTTTGTTCTCCTTTTAGATAGATGAAATTTTATCTCTAGCGACTCTGGCATTCATTTGATCAGGTCTCACATTTTTCCAATGTTTATTTGTTTCTTTGTATACAAGTATTGTATAATAACCAAGACATTAACTGATAATGAAAATTTTCATTAAAACAGACAGCTTGTGCACCAGAATAAGTATAGTTCTCAATAGTGTAAGAAAAATTGTCTGTATTGGTGTTGGCAAATGAGAATTTACTATCATTAC
The DNA here is from genome assembly GCA_004026765.1 of Micronycteris hirsuta. Taxonomy (NCBI): domain Eukaryota; kingdom Metazoa; phylum Chordata; class Mammalia; order Chiroptera; family Phyllostomidae; genus Micronycteris; species Micronycteris hirsuta. The sequence continues at coordinate 32,666 of PVJI01017345.1, forward strand.
TTCAAGAATTTCAATGTTTTGATCAACTCATTATGATGTTGCAATTTATGTGAATTTTAATAAGTTCAAGTATTCATTAAGGTATATAGATTTATGGGAAAGCATGTGTTCAGTAATATTGTGACTTATGACTATGAAATCAATTATTTTATTGTGACATATAATTATGCAATCAAATAGTAGAAGTGAGTACTATTATTTAACAACATCATAAACCTTTGTCATTGAAGAGTCGTATAATATCGAACACTGAAACCTTGACATGTAAATTCAAAGTTAAGTATTACTAATGTCTTACTCAGAAAGGACAATGTAAGTACCGGCCTCATGTCTTACTGTCAAAGGGAAAAATGCATCTTAAATATGTTTTTAATAATTCATGCTTCAAAATCAACAGTGACATAAAGGATATGGTGAGCATGTCTAAATTTTATTAGAAAACAAAATGCATTCATTCCAAAAAACTGTTTTAAAAAAGAGAAAAAGAAAACCTGTCGACTATAGCCTTAAAAAAGATAATTTTCTGGGTAAAGAGGTAATTTCTAAAAGACCTAAATAACTGTAGTCAATTCCACTGTAATCAGGAATAAAACCAAAACCAATGGTGAAAATGGCAAAAAAAAAAAAAAGTAATACAAAAGATTGTTAAATGTGGCACCTGCTCTCTGAAAAAAAAAAAATCAAATCTTACTCTAAGTGTCAATTTCAAGGGGCTTTCACTTACTGATTCTTTATGGAAGTGGAAAAGAATTCTTCAGATCTATATGGTGTCCTCTGGGTCTCCCTGGTTTCTGTAGTGTAATGGCTAAACAGGTCTGGGTCTGGATTCCCGGCAACTAAAGCATGACAGGGTGTCACTGGCATTTTGGGATGAAGAGCTGCTACCTGTAGGGTTGTAGGTCCTTTGATGGCCACACGGGGGCATCAGGATGTTAACAATATCATCACTTCTGAACGTTCTCCTGTACCTCCGGCTGCCTCATGGCTTATTCAAGGCAGAAGAAAGGTTTTCTCAAGTGGAAAAAATCTCCATGGTTTATGGCTCTGAAGCCTGCCTTTTGCTATGCCCCAAGGAATTCAGAAAAAAAATGTGTTTTTCTTCACAAAGTCTGGTATTCAAGGAGTTTTCTGATGCACACTCAAAAAACTTGCTTTGGGTGCCAGAGGTTAAATCATAGACGCTGCTTCAATGTCCTTCAACCTTCTTTGTCTCTCTTTTTCTTCCTCCCCAGAGACGAATGCCTCAGGACTGCAGAGAAGATCAGGGCAGGAAACTGCAGGCAAAGAGCATACTAATTGTAAAAGTGCTAATTTCATGTTAAGTCTTTTTTGTACGCCTTTGTTGGAAATGTCGGTTTGAATTTCTGACTAATTTGTACTTAGGTACTTATGAGAAAAATTATCTATTTATATTGTAACAAACTTTGTAATGTAATTTTTTTTTAATGTTAAATGGCTTTCCGGAAAGTTTGTGAGAGGGAGCCAGACTGAACTTACCTTATCCACCTTATCTTGGCCAACTGTGAAAGAATGAGAGATATTGAGAGAGCTGTTCTTCACCGTATTTACAGAAAATAAAATTGAACATTGGACTCTTTTTCAGGTTCATTACTCATAATTTTGTGTATTCCTGACTGGCTTTTTTTAAGATAGGCATTTTTGTACTTTTGGTATCAATTTTTATGAGCATTTTATACATTAAGGATCTCAAATCTTTGTCATTTCTTACATATTTCTTACAACTCATTATTTTCATTTCATCTAATATTTTCCATTTCTGATTGTATTGTTTATTGTGATTGTAATTTCCATAATCCTTTTAGATTTTAATTCTGTAAGTAAATGAACCATAATTTTCTCATCCTATACATATTTGTTACTTTATAAATATCATTGAATAAATATATATTTGAACATTTTTCAGTTCTAAGAAACTTAGTTTGTATTAATGCAAATCCTATGGTAACCTAAGGGAAGGTAAAGTAGAGAATCAAAAGGTTAAAAAGTAGACTCAATTTTTCATATGCAGTATTTTAGTTTACCTAAATAATTTTTTTTCTTTTCAATTGTAAGAGTAATTTGTATTTTTTTACAAAACTATTGGAATTTCAAAAAGGAAATTGAAAAAGATTGAATAGTTGATCAAACATAATTGTTATAAACATTTTATATTATATCCCTTTCTGTATTTTGCATTTGTTCACATTTTGCATTTTGCATTTTGTTCATATTTTTTGTCCCTGTGAACATATTGAATGCATAAATGATTATTCTTTTTAAAACTAAGTATATATAACATTGCTTTGGGTACTCAAATGAGTAATTTTCCAAATATGTGCCAAGGATGATCACTTCATCAGTATATATTTTGTCTAAAGGCATCCAAATTGGAAAGGAGGAATCAAAACTGTCATTGTTTGCAGACAACATGATAGTGTACTTAGAAAATCCTATAGACTCTGCCAAAAAACTACTTGATCTAATAAGTGAATTTAGCAAAACAGCAGGATATAAAGTCAATATCCAGAAATCAAAGGCATTTTTATATACCCACAGTGGAATAGCAGAAACAGAAATCAGGAAAAAAATCTTATTTGATATAGCAACAACAACAAAAAAAAATACCTGGGAATAAACCTAACCAAAGAGGTAAAAGACCTGTACTCAAAAAACTATGCAACACTGAAGAAAGAAATCATGGAAGACGCAAACAAATGGAAACATATACCATGCTCATGGATCAGAAGAATCAACATCATCAAAATGTCCATACTACCCAAAGCAATTTATAGATTCAATGCAATCCCTATCAAAGTACCAATGACATATTTCACAGATATAGAACAAACACTTCAAAAATTTATATGGAACCATAAACGACCCCGAATATCAGCTGCAATCTTGAGAAAGAAGAGCAAAACAGGAGGGATCACAATTCCTGATAAAAAAACTATATTCCAAGGCCACTGTAATCAAAATAGCTTGGTACTGGCATAAAAACTGACAGACCAATGGAACAGAATAGAGAGCCCAGAAATAAACCCAAGTCTCTACGGGCAATTAATCTTCGACAAAGGGGGCAGAAGCATAAAATGGAATAAAAATAGCCTCTTCAACAAATGGTGTTGGGAAATCTGGACGGCCACATGCAAAAAAATGAAACTCGAGCACCAACTTACACCATACACAAAAATAAATTCAAGG
>PVJI01017346.1:0-35901 GCA_004026765.1 Micronycteris hirsuta
GGCACACGCAACCGAGTCACGGCACCCACGGGTACGGCTGGTCCGGTCTACCCCGTGTCAACCCAGAGTCAAAGAAACTTGTGGGACACATGTATCACATCATTGTGGGAATATCAGAAGAAGAGAAAGAAAATGGGGCAGAAAGAATATTTGAAAAAATAACAGCTGCAAACATCCCAAATTTGATTGAAGCATGAATCTACACATATAAGAAGCTCAACAAACTATGAGTAAGAGAAAGAAATTCACACCAGGACACTGTAATTAAACTGTCAAATGTCAAAGAAAGACTGACCAAGCAACAAGAGAAAAGTGATTTAGCATGTGCAAGGGATCCTCTACAAGATTAGCAGCCTATTTGTCATCAGAAACCGTGGAAACCAGAAAGCAGTGGGACAACAGTTAAAATGTTGAAAGGGAAAACAAACTATTACTAATAATTCTATATCTGGCAGAACTAATATTCAAAAATTAAGGAGGAATAAAGACATTTCCAGATAAAGAAAAACTAGGGAGTTTGTTGCTATGAAATCAGTCCAATATGAAATGCTAAAGGGACTCTTTCAGACTGAAATGAAAGGACACTAGGCAGTAAATCAAGCCACATGAAGAAAGAAAAAATGCCAGTAGAGGTAACTACATAGGTAACTGAAACAGCCAGGATTACAGTGGTTTTGGCTGACAACGCTCCTTTTGTTTCTTTAATCATTTCAAAGATGAATACATAAAACAGTATTTGTAAATATAGGTTATTGAACAATAATATATAAAGATAATTTTTTAATGATAACATAAAACAGAAAGACAAAGCTGTATAATAGCAGTTTCTTTATGCCACTGAAAAGATGAAAAAGAGATTTCATACAAATGTTACACTGATAGACATTAGTGGCTATACCTGTAGACTGTCAGAAATTATTACAAGAGACAAAGATGGACATTATATATAAATAACAGGGTCAATTGGTCAAGAAGTTATAATAATTACAATTCTGTAAAATAGCAAAAGCAGGTGTTTATGAATACATATTTAATATTGTTGATGTTAAGATAACAATACCACCCAAAGTAACAAAATAGATTCAGTATAACACCTGGCAAAATCCCAATGGCATTTTACAGAAATGGTAAAATCCATTATAAAATTCTTTTTTTGTTTATTTTTTAATTACAATTGACATGGAAAATTATGTTAGTTGTAGGTGTACAGCTTTATGGTTACACATTTATATAATTTACAAAGTGATCCCACCAATAAGTCTAGTACCCACCTGGTATCACACATAGTTATTACAATATTATTGACTGTATTACCTATGCCATACTTTACATCCTCATGACTATTTTGTAACTATCAACTTGTGCTTCTTAATCCCTTCACCTTTTCCAACTAGCCACACAATATTCCACCCATCTGGACACCATCAATTTGTTCTTTGTATCTATGAGTCTGTTTCTGTTTTGTTTGTTTATTTTTTTTAGATTCCACATATAAGTGAAATCATATGGTATTTATCTTTTTCTGACTGACTCACTTCACTTAGCATAATACCCCTCGATCCATCCAATGAGTGGAAAATGGTAAGACTTCATTATTTATTATGGTCAACTATTATTCTATTGTATATACGTACCACTTCTTGTATATCCGATTGTCTGTTGATGGACACTTAGGTGACTTCCATATCTTGCCTATTGTAAATAATGCTGCAATAAACATAGGGAAGCATATATCTTTTCAAATTAGTGTTTTGGATTTCTTCGGATAAATACCCTGAAGTGGAATTGCTGGGTCATAAGGTAGTTCTAGTTTTAATTTCTTGAGGAAACTCTATACTGCTTGCCATAGTGTCTGCACCAATTTCAATCCTGCCAACAGTGCACAAGGGTTCCCTTTTCTCCACATCTTGACCAATACAGAATTAATGGCAGACATTCTGGCAGGTGTGAGACATTCATACAGGTGATAATGTCATTGTAGTTTTAATTTGCATTTCTCTGACGATTAGTGATGTTGAGCATCTTTTGATGTCTATTGGTCACCTATATCTCCTTTTGGAAAACTGTCCATTTTTTAATTAAATTATTTGGTTTTGGTGTTGTGTGATTTCTTTATACATTTTGGATATTAACCCCTTATAAGATGTTTCATTGGTGAATATTTTCTCCCATTCAGTAGGTTTTCTTTTATTTTTTATTTTTTTTATTTTTAAAGAGAGGGGAAGGGAGGGAGACAGAGAGGGAAACAGCAATGTGTGGTTGCCTCTCACATGGCCCTCACGGGGACCTGGCCTGCAACCTAGGCATGTGCCCTGACTGGGAATCGAACCAGGATCCTTTGGTTCCCAGCCCGCGCTCAATCCACTGAGCTACACCAGCCAGGGCGGTTTTCTTTTTATTTTGTTGAATTCAACAGGTTTTCTTTGCTGTATAAAAACTTTTTCATTTGAGGTAGTCACATTTTTTTTTTCTTTTGTTTCCCTTACCCAAGGAGATGTATCAGAAAAAATATTGCTAAGAAAAATGTCAGAGAGTTTGTTGCCTATGTTTTCTTACAGGAGTTTTATGGTTTCGGGCCTTACCTTTAAGTGCCTAATCCATTTTGAGTTTGTTCTTGTATATGATGCAAAAAGGTGGTTTATTTTTATTTTTTATTTTTTGCATGTAGCTGTTCAATTTCCAACACTATTTATTGAATAGACTGTTTTTAACTCATTGTATGTTTTTGCCTCTTTTGTCATATATATCAATTGACCATATAGGCGTACGTTTATGTCTGGACTCTCCATTCTATTCCATTGATCGATGTGTCTGTTTTTATGCCTGTACTGTGCTGATTTAATTACTATATCCTTTTTTTTTAAAGATTTTATTTATTTATTTTCAGAGAGAGGAGAAGGGAGGGAGGAAGAACAATGTATGGTTGCCTCTCACATGGCCCTCACTGGGGACCTGGCCCACAACCCAGGCATGTGCCCCAACTGGGAATCGAACCGGGACCCTCTGGTTCCCAGCCCGTGCTCAATCCACTGAGCTACACCAGCCGGGCTAATTACTATATCCTTGTAGTATAGTTTAATATCAGGTAGCATGATAATCTTCCACTTTGTTCTTCTTAAGATAGATGTGGCTATTCGGGGTCTTTGTGGTTCTGTATAAATTTTTTTTATAATTATTGTTGTTCAATTACAGTTGTCTGCATCCTCTGTATAAATTTTTTATTTGTATTAATTCCTTTTTTTGTTGGGGGATAATCAGTTATCAGTATCTATGTTTTGTTTTGTGTTTTTCTTGGATTAGCACTTGCCAGCGAGAAATTCTTCTATTTCCTTTCTGGATGTTATAAATTTGGCACTCAGAGTTCTTAGAAACTAAAAGAAAAGGAGTTCTCGTTATTGAGTACATACACCCTATATAGATTTTTAAACAATTTTCCTTTTTAGCATGGACCGTTTGGTCCAAAATTCTTCTAGTTTAACTTCTCCAGAGTGAACCCTTTAGTCTTTTACCAGGATGGATATAGGGTACTCACTTGCATGGCTTCATGAGAAAAGGGAAATGCTCTTTAGAAATTTGATAGACTTTCAGTCACTCTTTATCTTTCAGCTTCATCTGCATCCTTGCCCTCTGAACTGCCTGTTTTAATTCTTATCTTTCCAGGGCTTATTGCAGATCTAATTATGGTCATACCTCAGTATTCATTAGCTTCAGAATTCATCAAAACCTGTACTCATCACATTTTGATGAGGAAAAAAATGTTTCAGCACTCAATACTTGCTTAGGACTCGTGGCATTTGCTGGAACTCATGTGAGTCACAATGCCACCCTGCAAGAGAAAATCTTCATTTTTGTACTCGTCCATTTCAGCACTCATCAGAGTTCCAGAACAAATTGAGAAAAAGTACCAAGGTACTCTTGTACTTAATTACTCACGGGCACTCTTCTTTGTTCTACTAAATTATTTTTGCTACTTGTTCATCAAATATGCATCTGCCAAAATTTTGATGACATCTCTTGCCTCTTCTAGAGCTGCACATTCAGCTCTTGTCTTCTCAACTTTTCTTTGTTGGTGTAGAGCCCTAAAATTTCCTCTTAACAGTCTTTAGGTGCTGGTTAAGGAGGGAACGGAGGTAAACTTACACGTGGTTTGATTCCTTAATTATTTACTTCTGCACAGATATACAGGTGATGGTCATTAGTTCATCTTTTCATTTGTACAGGATAATGACAGGAGGGTAATAAATTCATTACTCAACACTGAGGGTGAAGGTCTCAATGAGGATGGAGGAATTACTGTAAGAAAATTGGTGGAACAGAATAAGGGTTCATGGTGTTTCACAGGACTGAAGAATATGTTAGAAGTTGATATTTTTCAGAGAAGTACAAGAAGGAGAAAAAGCAATGGGCTAGCTGGATCATGTTCCATGTGACTTGAAGATGTTTATTCTGCTACTTTGGGGTAAAATGTTGAAGTTATCAATTAAATTAATCTGGTCTACTGTGTCATTTAAGGCCACTGTTTCCTTGCTGATTTTATGTCTGGAAGAGCTATCCATTGATGTCAATGGAATGTTAAATTCCCTACTATGACTTTATTACTGTCAGTCTCTCCCTGTGTCCATCAAGATTTGCTTTACATATTTAGATGTTCCTATGCTGAGTCTGTAAATGTTTATAAGGGTTATATCCTCTGGTTAAATTGATCCCTTTATTATTGTGGAATGTCTTTCATCTCTTATTATAGCTTTTGTTTTAAAGGCTATTTTGTCTGATATAAGTATCTACAGAATTGATATTATTTAAACTTATATCATCCCGCACTGATTTATCATTTTTGTATATAAAATGTGCACTTTTCCATATTATTTTGAAAGCCTATAATGTTGTGTTATTTTAATCTCTTGATGTTAGAATTATCTGAGGACCCTTCATTAACGTTAGCATTCATTAATAAACCTGATTTTTTAAAAACTTATCATTTAACCAAAAATGTTTAATACAACTACTTTCTAAATGTGAAGTGTACGTGTGTCCTGATTTTTTTAAAACTTAGCATTTCATCAAAAATGTTTAACATGTTAACTTTGTAAATGTCAAGTGTATGTGTGATCCAAGCATCAAATTTAGGGTACTTTTGTGTGAGAGCATCTTTCACAGTCAATACGTAATTGTAAACATAGCATAAACATCAGAAAATTTTAAGGAGAGAACATTTTATATAATATACCACTGCCAATTAAATTTAAAATTGTTTTCAGTAGCAAAGAAATAATTTATAAAATTTCATTTTGAGGTCAGCATTTGGTGATAAGTCTGATCTTATGAGATCCCATTGGGTTTATTTTAGATTTAAATGTTTAATTTATTTTATTTATTTATTACTTTATTGTTGTTCAATGATAGTTGTCTGCATACTCTCTCCTCCCCTCCCCCTCCAATCCTAGAATGTTTAATTTCTTAATTCACCCTTACAGTAATACAATTTAAAACACTTGAGGTTTACTTTGGTCTGAAAGGTCAAGGATATGATAACCCTATAATCTGAAGAGTATAGTAATATTTACCAGGTTTTTTTTTATGTGAAAGGTAAGCACAAAATATCTTTATTATATTTGAAATCGCCATGTTTAGTAAAGAAAAATAATCAAGAAGCCAGTGCTAACTATAAGCTTTACATACAATTACAATAATTTAGTCTATTATTTTAAAAAAATTAGCAGCTACTTTGGGGGTAAAAACCCCAAAATATATATTCATAATATTCTATTATTTAGCATGTGACCAAAAAAAATTACCTTTTCTCCAACTCCAGTAAAATGGAGTCAAGGAACCATGGCTGGGCCAGGGTGAGCTGCGCCATGGCTGCAGGTTGCAGGGAGCCTTGGCGGCGGCACAAGACCAGAGGGCGCACCCACTGCTGGGAGGAGGAAGTAAGACGCAAAATGGAAAATCGTGAGCCAGATGATACTGTCCAGGAAAACAAATTTTTTATATCATATCCAGAAAAATTAACCAACTTTTAGAGACAGAAAGGAATCTACCTGAACATGGATCAACATATATTGGACTTACCGCTGCTCTCGGTGGCCCAATAGCCGTCTTTTTCATCGCGTCTTAAATGACACACAGGCTCGTGTAGCTGCTGGTGTAACAATGCAGTGCTCCCATTTTTGACAGCAGGTGTTATCTTAAAAGGATTTTATAAGTATACCATCGAATACAGGTGATTTAAACTGCCATAACATGTGCCATAACGTGGGTTGGATTGTTGGACTTGTTTCGGGGGCCTGTACCCTGTTTTCTTGGCAATCCTTGTGAATGGTGGCCTAGCAGCCAGGTATGCCTAAGCCCTGCTACCAGAAAAAGAAAGCATCTTAACCTCCTGGATCAGAATTTCTAAGTGGGTCTTTATAAAGATGTTATTTCCCATTTAGCTCCAGACTGGGTTTGCAGCATACCTTGGTTCCAGACAATATAAAGGCTCTTCGTTACCTAACATAGCCTAGCAATTCAGTGATTATTAAGCAAATCTGTACATAAAAACAAAACTATAAAAATAATATATGTGTATATATATGGAGTCCAAACCTTGAAGTACCTCTCACCTATCTGAATAAATGTCTCAAAGCTATTATCATATTTTCTTAGATTAACAGCTTTTATGACTATTTGTTTTTTTCCTCTACACTTCTACATTTAAAGTAGTTATTTTTGCTAGATTTTTCCTGACAAATAATTTCATTTAGTATCTTCAAAATTATAAAGACTTTCATTTCAAAGTTTTGTTAATATTCTCATGGCACACCAAAATTTAAGGAAATCTTTTTATCATCAAAAAGGAATTCTGGAAATAATTGTTTTGTTGGGTTTGCAAACTTTTCTTATCATTATTTGCTCTTACATCTCCTGCCTGCCATATCCTTTAGTTTGTGTATTTTTAAATTCCTTTAACATGGTGGAAAAAAAAAAGAAATGCATGTAAACATTAAATTTTTAAGTATCCATCTCCTTAATCCACTGAAGTAAACTTTTTTCAAGGCATTTTATCTTAATAGTATTTTATGTAAAACAAAAAAGTGGGTGAACAATAATATCTGACACCCTTCAGGTATACTTTGAACTATGTAGGTTTGTGTCAGTTATTGACTACTTAATTTGGAGAACTCCTACCCCTCTCAATAAAAACCAAACTATATGGTAACTTTAACATCAAAAACATCTCACAGGAATAGCTATCATCAGTTATTGATGGAGAGAAGATTTCACAGAGAGATGATATCTTCAATGGAGGGTTGTATTTAATGAAAAGAAAATTAAAATTCTAAATGTAACTCAATAGTAAACCCAAGACATTCCTTTCAAGGCTAGTTTGACATTATGTTTTGTGCTTTCTGAATCTTTTCATCATTACAAGAGTTATTCTTTTTTTGGTTCAAACCCTGCTTTCCTCCTTTTTAAAGTTATTCCTGAACACATTAGCCTAGATGAGCTAATTTCAGATGGCTTATTTACCTGCTCCTAGATTTATATGCCACCTGCTTTTGCTTTTTCTACAGATGCAAAGTCAACCTCTGGGGCAAAATTCCACCTTTCTCTTTCTGCCACACAAGTGGTAAATAACATTACCCAATAAATTTCAGCATTTCCCCCCAAATGTGTAGGATACAAAAAATGTATTCATTCGTGTGAGATATAAAAATGTACACTCACACTTCTGAAATCAACAGCCAGCCATTTCACACTTGGGCCAAAGGCAAACAAACATAATTCTCACTGGCAGCTGGACAACATTCCAAGCTGCCACCACATTAATTAACTCACCTCAATCAGATTCCACTTCAACTTGCACAGCTTGCTGCCAAGACGCCTAGCAATAAATTGTTAGGTTAAATACTGAACAAGGTAGGGAAATACCATATGGTATGTTGTTATAAAGGGTGGGATATTCTTGTTTAACACTAGTAGCAGGGTTTTCCATTTACTTTTTACTGTTGTCTCTTGTGATTTCAGAAGAATGAGTATAGGTTCCTGTTGATAAAATCTTGCTTGTTTTATTGTGAAGGGGAATGGGATGGGAACAAGATAACAAAATAAAATCTTTGTCCATATGCTTCTATAGTTGATATTCTCTTTATTTCAAGGCAGCAGCTTAACAAGTACTGGGAATCCACTAATAGTAAATTGTTATTTTAAATTTGAGAGGAATTTCAAGGGACAGAGAGCTCAAAATTCCCTTTTCATTGAGGTCTACTGGCAATTTATGAAATAATACAAACTACTTAAGACATGAAAATTCTACCTGGAAGCCAAAATATTTGAGTCGGAAGTCTACTTTCTGCCTGACTAGCCGTATCACTTTGGGGAAATCACTTGACTTCTCTAACGTTACTTTCCTCACCTGTCATATGAAACAGTTTGACTACATGAGCAGTTCACAAACCTTAATGCCCATGTCAATTTAAGGAGCTTGTTTAAAAAGCAGATTCTTGAATGTCACTGTTAGGGATGGAAATTCATTAGGTTTGACGTGAAGCCCAAGGGTCTGGATCTGTAATGAGCAAAAAATTCTTCTGCTGATAGAGGACCCATATTTTGAGAAATATTGGCTACATGATGTAGAAGATCCCTTTACATCTCCCCATGTGTTTTTTTATTTACTAGTCCATGTCTTCGCTTTTATTACTTGTGGTGTGATTTTGGAAAGCAGTATGATTGGAAGTGTTGATTCGGGTTTTTCTCGCACTAGGTACTTCAATATCTAGTGGAAGAGACCAAAAACACCAGAATATTGACTATCCAAAGCCATGTAAGCCTCTTCCTTGGGTTGTGGAGTGGCTCACAGGGGTGGTAGCTTATTGGCTCCTACCTCTAAATCTAGATAAAGAAAAATATAGAAAACCATCCTGCTGGTCAACTTTATTCACTTCTTTATTCATCATCCAGCAGAAGTCTTTTCTTGCTCTAAGGATGTTGTAATGAATGCTTATTTCATTTACTTTGCTTCTTGTGTATATTGTGCATTCTGCTTCTATTTTAAATACTTGAATTCAGAAAAATATTCTGTGCTTGTTGTGAGATTATAAAAGGCTAGAAAGTTTTGGAAACTTCATTCTTCCTAGCTTCTAGGACATGATTTGGTAAGGACAGTAAAAGGCTTTACAAGTATATACTTTTGGCTTATTTCAAATAGGTGCTTAGGAGTTTTTACAATGCCACATATTTTCTTCCATCTGATCCCTCTTTGACCAGCAGAGAGCTATCCCATAACACAGTTGTCTAGGTACTGCCTTGAACTAGGAAAAGAACCACCTTAACTGGCCCATATAAAATTGTACACAACACAGGCCTTTCTCATCACGTTACAAGCTCAACAGACGTGAAGTCTCAAAAAAAAAAAAAAAAGACTTATTTCATTTCTTAAAACTGTGAAATCACCTTTATTCTTAGTTTCTTTTCATGAAGGATATAAGAAAACAATGTGGTAATTGCTTTACTATTTAATCTGCACCAAAGAAATTTGATTGTCTTAGACTTAATCAGTCTCTTGCAAGCTACTTTAGTCACCACAAAAAAACCCTAATGTGCAATAATGTCTGTTAGAGTATGGGTGAACGGTCTCACTGATCTCTGTATTCCCAGCTACTAAAGTCAGACTCTTAGTAGATGCTCAGTAAAGGAATGCTGTCTGGAAGATACTCTGGCAGAGAATTAAACCCTGTTGCAGACTTTTCTGTCCCCTGCAGGTGGTGCTGGGAGACAGGTTCTTTATTTACTTATTTAATCATAATTATCTGGGATGGTAAAGGTGTTCTTAGCACCTGGTTTAAAATTGTTGTAATTATCTAAATTTCTTCCCTCCTCCCTTCTCTCTAGTTACTGAGTCACAAAAAACAAAAAACCTGAAAGAGTGATCCCAGTGAAAAAAGGCAGACATTAACATAACTGTTTGTGTCTCCCAGGTCTGGCCATGGAGAGATGCTATATGGATTTCAGGGAGATTTTGTACACTCGTACTTTCAAAATGAGAACATATACTCAGGAAATTATTCTTTGGTATTATATGCCTATCCAGGTCTACTCTATTAACTCTAGTACTGTATTTCTCACCATGGTTACATGTGACTGGTTGTTGATATTTGGGGTTTCAACTTTTAAGACTTTCTGCTGACCTCACAACTTGTCCACCACACCTCCCAGTCAGAGTCAGCTCCCCTTTGCTCTGTGTTCCTCCAATTTAAAGGCGGTATTGCTTATCAGGGTGATCGCTTCATAAATTATCTAAATGTATAATCACTATGTTGTACACCTGAAACTTATATAATATTGTATATCAATAGTAATCGAAAAATAAAAAAATAAAGAATGTATTACTTATCTTTTAATAGCTGAATCTCCCATAGAGATTGTGTCATTATCATCTTTGTATCACTAGTTCTTACCTTGATCCTTGGAATGTGGTGGACCCTAAGTAAATTGAATGAATATATGTAGTCAATAAATCTCTAAAAATACTACTAGCCCATAACTTAGTATTGCCTGGAACCAAGTATGTATTTGTCTTCTGACCACTCCCACCCAGGAGCTTTCTGAAGCCAAAACTAGTGGTCAGTAATAGTCATAATTTAAAAAGCTGGTATTGACATAATATGATTCCCCCAACCTACATTTCTAGTCATATCTTTTCTGTCTCCGCCCATTGAATTTTTCACAACTACCAGATTGGTCTGGTCACTCTCCCTGATTTGCTTTATGCTTTCCTACCTCTGAGGTTATGCTATCTCCCTATTTTGTGCTCAGTCTACTTTAATTACTAATTCTCAAAGTGGTTCTCAGGAGGCCTACAACTTTCTGTTCATAGTAATATTAAGATGCTACTTGTCTTTTCACTCTCATTCTCTCCCACATGTAGTTTTCCAGAGGCTATATGATGTATGATATTACAACAGAAGCAGATATGAGAATCCAGCTGTCTTCTATTAAACTATATATTAAAGTATAAAATGTAAAACAATACCATTCTCCTCACTAAATGGTTTTGTTTTGGAAATAGTTTTCATAAAAATTATATGATTGGTGTTAACATGTAATTTATTTTTTTTTTAAGATTTTATTTATTTTTAGAGGAGGAAGAGAGGGAGAAAGAGAGAGAAACATTGATGTATGGCTGCTTCTCATGCGCCCTCTACTGGGGACCTGGCCAGCAACCCAGGCACGTGCCCTGACTGGGAATCAAACTGGCCACCCTTTGGTTCGCAGGCTGGCATTCAATCCACTGAGCCACTCCAGCCAGAGATATTTTTTTTAATTAATAAATACATTTTTAAATTTTTATTTCTACTACGGCAAATACAGACAGATATAACCCACATAAACGAAGGCTCTTAGAGGTCCTCAATTATTTTCAAGAGGAAATGAAACGGGCCCTTAGGGGCCCGTTTATAATACTCTTGAAAATAAAAAAGTTCAACAGTGATGATCTAAATCTTCCATGTCCTTTAAAATCCAAATGGAAGACTTCCTCCTTGATATGTTCTTTGACCTGTGCAAGTAGAGAGGATCTCCTGCCCTGGCTACTCTGAACACCTAAGGCATTTACACATTTATGGTTCTTTTACACCATTTACCTAGTACAGAGCATGTGCCAAAAAGGAATTAAATATTGTTATACTGACTAAGAATGTTTTAAGACCTTCATGTTTGATGGTGAATCATAGTCCTTTTACCTTCCAGTCTCTGATTATAGTCTTTCCAGCCTCAAAGGAAAAGAGAGTTGTTTTTGACTTTTCAATCGACAATGTTCGGTAAAGATAATAAAGTTACATGTATACATGAAACATCTGTTACATTTTTTATTATAAACCTGATCAATGTTCATTGAAAAAGAATAAAACAAATTATTAGAAATTAAAAAAATTAAGTTCCCCCACAAGTCAATCAACCCAAGGTAACAACTGCTAACATTTATATATATATATATAAATGTTATATATATATCTCTCCAGTCTTCTATTTGTATAATTTTTCACTAAATTAAGTTATCTGAACATACTATTATCATCTTTATATACTATTTTCTAAGATGCTTTTTTATTTCTTTTACTTACCATCATATAGTGTCCTATAGGAGAATTTAAAGAAACTGATAATGTTCATTTCAATAAGTGGGTGGCACACACATAGGTATTCATTTCTTCTTTAAATTAAAATATATACATACGAAGGATAACTTTATAATAAATGAGTTTGCAAAATAAATGAATTTTTAGAGTAATATATGATGAACTTTTTCTATGTGATTAAGTATTCATGATTGTAACTCTGTAATAGCCCATCATATATCTCATATGAGTTATTTAACCTATGTTTAATGCTACTGTTAGGCAGTAAAATTATTCTAATTTTTCAAAATTACAAATAATGCTTGAATTTTCTTCCTTGTATATACATTTTGCATACATATTTGCTGATTTGTTTAGAATAAATTTAGAATTTTTTAAAATTCTTTTTCAAGTACAGTTGTCTCCATTTCCCCCTCCCCAAGACTACCCCTCCACCCCACCAATCCCCACCTCCCACCCTCAATTCTACCCCCCTTTGGCTTTGTCAATGTGTATTTTATACATGTTCCTTGATGACCCTTCCCCTTTTTCCCTGTTATCCCCTCCCTCTCCCCTCTGGCTACTGTCAGTTTGTTCTTTATTCCCATATCTCTGCTAATATTTTGCTTGCTTGTTTGTGGTGTTGATTAGGTCACACTTATGGGTGACATAATACGGTATTTGTCTTTGACCGCCTGGCTTATTTCACTTAGCATAATACTCTCCAGTTCCATCCATGCTGTCACAAAGCGTAGGAGTTCCTTCTTTCTTTCTGCTGCATGGTATTCCATTGTGTAAATGTACCACAGTCTGTTGATCCACTCATATGCCGATGGGCACTTAGGCTGCTTCCAGCACTTGGCTATTATAAATAATGTTGCTATGAACACCAGGGTGCATAGGTTCTTTTGAATTGTATTTCAGGGTTCTTAGGGTACAATGCCAGCAGTGGAATTGCTGGGCCAAAAGGCAGTTCCATTTTTAGTTTTCTGAGGAAATTCCATACTGTTTTCCACAGTGGTTTCACCAGTCTGCATTCCCACCAACAGTGCACTAGGGTTCCCTTTTCTCCACAGCCTTGCCAGCACTTGTGGTTTGTTGATTTGTTTATGATGGCTATTCTGTCCAGCATGAAGTGGTATCTCATTGTGATTTTAATTTGTATTTCTTTTATGTCTAAGAGATATAAACAATTTTAAGACATTTAATCCAAAAATCCAATCATCTCTGATGCCATTTTGCTTTCTCACTAGAAGAAAAATAAAACTACAACTTAGGAAGAAAGGAAGAGTTTGAGAAGTAGTGAGAGAAAGATGGGAAAGAATATGGAAGAAGGAAAACGCATAGAGAATAACTGCTGCCAAAGAAGAGAGAAGAGAAGGGCAGAGTGGGAAGCATGAAGGGAGGTGAAGAATGCCTACACAGGGATAAAACAAGGCATGCTGAAGACAGAAGGTTTTAGAGTCAGATCCACATACAAAACATCTCATCCACTAATTATCTATATGACCATAGTCAAGTTACATAACTTCTCTAAGCCCCCATTTTCTTATCTGTAAATGAGAAAAGCAAAGAGCTGGTCAAATAGTAGGCACATAATAAATGTTTGTTTCCTTCTGAGGAAATGGAGTAAAAAGTGGGGAGAGGCAGAAGGAAGAAAAAAAGAAATGGAAATGAAAGAATAAATAATTGAATTTATGGAAAAGCAAAACTTAAAGAAAATCAAATTTTATTCTACAAATTACTACTTTTGTATAAAGTTCTGATGTAACATTAATGTTGGAATAGAAAAAAGAAACCAAAGCAATACATAAGTGAAAGTTTGCTTATGAGAGAGAAAATGGGTTAACATGTAACAAATACAAATAAATGCCAAATCTTAAAAAAATCAAGTATTGACTCAAAATATTTGCACATTTTTTTCTGGTCTTTGTATTGCCACTTAATAAAATCCTTACTTTGGTTTGAAGAAAAAGTAAATAAGAAAGATGCTGATGAGTTAAAAGGAGATTATGATTTGGAGTACTTCGTATTTGTTAAACCATTTTTAAAATTGGGAACAAATTGGAAATTGGACCCAAATCCACGTCAGCAGTCAGTGTTTTGATTGACCTTAGGCCCCTGAAGGCACACGCAGCACACCTGCGCTGCTGCATGCACACATACACGCACACGCTTTATGTTTATCCTCTGTCAAGCGAAGGAGAAGGTGGCAACACCCTTTACCACTCTGCTCTATGTTACTTAACTTCTGGTCTTCGGTTTCTCTTCCCAAAACTAAAGATAATACTAGGAATTAAGAATCTCCTCTTTCTTGAATTTCCCTAGTTGGACTAGACATCTTGAGAAAACCGGTTTCTTTTTCTCATGAAATTTTTTGGCACTTCATCCTTCCAGCTGCGCCAAGAATGTCTTGAGACATTTTATTTGGCCTTTCCACTTGAAAATCTAAATAAAACCTGCCTCCTCGGAGGTAAAAGTACATCACCAAAAATTTAATATGACTCAAAAGGAAAGTTAATCAAATCTTAAATGAGTTTTATTTTAATTAAGGGGAAAAAGACAAATTGGTTTTTATTTACTTTGCAATGCATTCCTATAGTTTTGAATGGCTAACTTAGTTTCAGATTGGCTCACCTCCATGGGTGGTGGAAAATACACTATTATTGGTTTCCTTATTTGACTCCTCTTGGATGAGAGTACTACAGATAAGAGTGCTAATGGCTTTTCACATAGCAAAATGTCTTTAGCCACCAACTAAGAAACATTAAATTGTTATATAGCAAACATATCATGTAACTTAGTTGAAAAAAGTAATCTACAAAATGGAATAATAACCAGTTGAAATAAAGAATGGATGGGGCCCTGGCTGGTGTAGATCTGTGGATTGAGTGTGGGCTGTGAACCAAGGGGTCGCAGGTTCGATTCCCAGTCAGGGCTCATGCCTAGGTTGCGGGCCAGGTCCCCAGTAGGGTCCAAGTGAAAGGCAACCACACATTGATGTTTCCCTCCCTCTCTTTCTCCCTCCCTCCCCCTCTCTCTCTAAAAATAAATAAATAAAATCTTAAAAAAAAAAAAGAATGGATGGCAATTAAATATTATTTTAATTCCAATCTATTGATAGAAGCAGCAGGTGGGGTTAAACCACACTTCTAACTTATACTAGACTGCTTAGGCTATCCATTAATCTCATCTTCTCCCACTCAGCAACAACGTCTTCCAGGCAATTTTTTCAGGTCTTCTCACTTTCCTAATACCTGTCTTCCCAGAACTCTGAAGTAATTGGGGATTATGATACAGGCTCATTAAAAATCTGCACACATATTCTAGATCATTTCAACTAAATCAAATCAGTTTATTAACCTCGCTCCTTCCTTTGCCCTTGCCTTTCAACTTCCTCCTTTTGCTAATCCCCTCTACTCTTAGCCCCAATACGCACACTTAAATTTAACAAAAGAGTTTGATTTTATCATTATAATAATGAAATTCTTAGAGGGTGAAAAGTATGTAAAATTTCTAGCTCTCTCGTTTCCCAAAAATGTCGACCAGGTCTTAGTCTCGGCAAACACAGTGAAAGCATTTTCTAAAAGGTGCCAGTTAGTCTGTACTGAGCTTAATTCAGGGCTGGCACCATTCATTGTCTGTTCTGCACCTGAACTATAGATCCCTCGAGAACAATAATTGTGTCCTTTTAAGATACCTAGTTTTCTTATATCAAATACATTGAGTTTTCAAGCCGTGAAGATTAAAAAAATTTGCATCTCCCTAATAGGATAATATATCAGCATTATATATTATGGATCAATTGATTATGGGTAATGCTTTCCTTATATCCAAATTTTTTTTTAATTGACTGATGATACTATATATCCTAGATCGTCACAGTCCAACACAGAAGCCACTAGCCACATGTGGCTATTTAAATTTAATTAAATTATTAATTCAGTTCCTCAGTCACACTAGCCAAATTTCAAATGCTCATTTTCTATCTTTTATAATAAAGTGATAAAAGGACTTCATATGCTCCTAATTAAGTAGCTAAAAATAGTATTAATTGGACAATTTAGCAAAAATGCAGTGGAGAATTGTTTTAACTCACAAACTACTGAACATTTCTTACAATTATTCTTCCTGTTATAAATAGAAAAACAAGTGTGTGTGTGTGCTCTTCAAAATTAATGAGCCTCATCAGTTTTAAAATGCTTACTTCCCATGAATTTGGGGTAAATTCTTCCCCCAGAAATATATAGGTAATGAGTCAAGTTCTATGAGAGTGGATGAAAGTAGAGATTAGCATTAAAATGCTTTCTTGAATGTGTTTAAAATTGTTGTCTTTTTAAAATTCTTTGAGAGGTTAAAGTTCATGAACTAAAGAAATATAGAAAACTAGCTTGATGAAAGCAACTTTTTTCCTATTGCCATCCTTCTAAAAACATGGACAGGCATAGTGTTCCACTATATCTCCTACCAAATGCTTTTAGAGAATGACTACGGACTAAGGTTGTTCTGGAGCTAGAAGCAAGTTAGCTGTATTTTTCTTTCTGTTGTCAGCATCACTGGGAAATACACACACCACAGAGAGTATAGCGTGTCTAAAATGATCTCATACCAAAAACCGTCCAAGTCAGAGACAGTTTCACAAGGCAACAGATAACTCTCTTGATCCAGAATTTTCAGGATGTAATGCCGTGGCTCCCTCTCTCATTGAGAATAGATTCAGAAGAGGAAAAAGTTAGAAGTTTGGGATATTGGGTCAGTTACCTTCTTTCAATGAAGGTATCAGCAACCTATATGTTCTTTTGTGTTTGGCATAGCTTCTTCTTTTATCAGCACCTTGCACAGCACATTCATTCAACTTACTTCTTACGTGGAGTTAAGAAGGTTCAGTTCAGCAGATATTTTTTCACAACACTTTCAGTCCACAAAGCCAACCGACTACAGTTTGTCCCTGCCCTCAAGAGACTCATTCTCTAATGAATGATAGCAATAAATAGGTAAGTGCTCATATAATAGAGTTAAGGCTTGCAGTGGATAAATCCAAAGGAGACTGAGTCACATGACCAACCAGTACGATTTTCTGGAAATAATAATATCCAACCAAAGTCATGAAACATGAAACTCTTTCTTCCTAGCCAGGCAAGGAAGGGGTGAAAAAGTTTTAGGCAAGAGAATGCATAAACCATAGCACAGAGGTGAGAAAACAGCATAGTAAATTCTGTGAATCACATATAGTCTCATATTGCCAAAATAAGTGACAGGGAGGGAGGGAGGGGAGGGGGAGACCATTGTATTCAATGCTAATATTAATTTTATTTTGTAGACGATGGGGAGTTATTAAACAGTTTTTA
Organism: Micronycteris hirsuta; assembly: GCA_004026765.1. NCBI lineage: Eukaryota > Metazoa > Chordata > Mammalia > Chiroptera > Phyllostomidae > Micronycteris > Micronycteris hirsuta. The sequence continues at coordinate 17,447 of PVJI01017346.1, forward strand.
AGGAGCAGTGATCTGTTCATGTTTTAGATGGTTCAGTTTTTTAGACTCTGGAAACCATACTGATATTGACATGAAAGGGGCAGATTTAAGAAACGTTAGGAATCAAGACAGCATGATCCAGTGGGGTTAACAGAGACTCCAACTAATTTTTAAAAGTAGTAATCATTGAGACATGAAATAAAAAGGAAACTAAATATGTACAGTCGAGATTTTTGGGAAGCAGGACAAGGTATTCTTTGTTTTGCTTCACTTGTTTATCTGGCCAGTTTTTATCAGAACCTCTACTATTAAAGTAAGTAGAACACAGAGGTGGGAAACTACAATTCGAAAGTTTTAGGAAAGGTATCATCACATGAAAAATAAAAAAATAAAGCATGGATAGTATAGTCAGGAAAACCCTGAAAATGAATCCAAGCAAACCAAGAGTCAAGTACTAACCTCTACCAAGGAAAACCAACACACAAAGATCTTCATTAGTGATATGGAGCTGAGGACCACATAGCAATTCTCCTGGTTAAGGAGATGATGTAATTATATCTAAAAAATAGAGGAACAGATTAAAAATTAACACATTTTTAAGAAGTCAGCAAATAAGCAATTGAAAACATAAGCAAACTCCAAACTAAGCCCTAGATCTCAACGTCCCCAAGAGCTGTGGTATTCAAACCTCAATCTACTAGAAAATTAGACTTTTTTCTGTAAATGGATGCCATAAAAATTCTTTAAATGGATGCCATAAAAATTCTCTTGCCAGTCAGGTACTTTAAAGAGGAGGGAAAAATTTTATTTGACTTAAAAGTAAACAGAAGTACTTAAAATAGTACTGTATGGTTTCCTGTCTTCAAAACATTCATGACACCATCTGCATCTTGAGGGTTTGGACAAGTACTTTTACTGCTTTTGTAGATGCTCGAACAAAAGATCACAAACGGGCACCAAAAAAAAACTATTTTCAAAACTGTTTTAATTACTTATTCTTCCAAAATGAGCAGATTAATGCCCAAGAAAATGAAAGTAAATTGGTGTTGAATAGGAAATACAACCAACCAATAAAAAAATAACGTGCAGAAATTGGAAGTAAAGTCTTTTCTTGTTCTTGAGAAAACACAGCCTAAAAAACTTAAGCTGATGTTGGATTATTTTGCACAAACAGTCCCTGACGGGCTCACCAAATGAAACAAAAGTTGAAAATGTTTTTCTACCCCTCATCTAACATTTTGGGAATGTTCCTGAAAGGAAAAAAAAAGAATCTTTAATTAAATCACACATACACACGTATATATACACATGACCATGCTTTTTCCTCCATTTAGGAACAGTTAAAATATTTAAGTAACTCCTGTTTATATAATTTTGAATTGCAAAAGCCTGAATGTTTAAAGAAAGAAGGCTGCAGTCACTATAATGGAATTACTTTTTCTGATAGGGAAAAAATAAAACATAATAATTTGAATAAAAATATGAAGAAAGCTATACCAATATTATAATTAAGTCAAATATAATTATCTGTATGGGCTCTAAATTGTTATTTTTAAATTCCTTTTGTACTATTTTATCACTAAATCATAAATTTCCCCTTTTGGGTAAAATATCCATTGCTTATAAAAGTAATTAAATATGAAGGTTATTTATCTGAGATAGGACATAATAGAATTAACCAAAATTATATCATTCAAAGCAACTATTAGTCAAATAACCAAATACCCTGTTATTACATGATTACATATTGAATTCTAATTGACATAATTCAAAATATGGAATTAAAAATATTCAATCCCACGGAATATCAAATTATTTGCTTTGAAATTTTTATTTTCAATTATTGAATTATAAATTTTAACTAGTTTATATGTAAAAACATAAAAATGTCAAATGGGTAAAAAAAAAAAAGGATTTTTGGAGAGGGGACAGATTCCAGTTAAGAGAACCACAGAAAATGAGAAGCATGAAAAATAGATTTATAAAAACAGTAATGTTATTGACTCTATTAAACATAAAATATAAGGTAACTGAAATTTATATGTACACATGCAAGTTAAATAATATTAACAGCAGCAACCATTATTAAGTGTTTACTATATGTTAAGGCCTGTGGTAATCATTTTATATATATCATCTCATTTAATCACAACCAAGCATGAAAGACCACACTAACCACTTATATATGTAGTGTGCTTTTTAAATTTTTAGAGAAAAATTATTTTAATTATCTCCTATGATCTTCACACTATGCTATGAAACAATAAAAGACAGGAATTATTAACACTATGTAAGTTACAGATGAAAAAATAAAAGAACATAAAGGTTAAAGTCACTGAGTTAGTAAAACATAGAATTAGGGACTTAGTTTTCTGACTTCTAATGCCAAACCATTATCTACTAACTAATATTAATATCAGAGAGCCTTAATAATCCTAAAGCTTTAGGCAATAACTTAGCTTAAAATTAATCAATAAGCATTCAATAAGTTTTTACACTGTATAAACCACAGAAGATTTTGTATGATACAAAAAATAGAAAGGAAAACCAGAAACAAAAACAAAAGGAGGAAGAGTCCACTGAAGAACTTATTTATCCAGCTGTGAAGAAAATATTAATTTTTTAAATGATTATAAACTAATACATCATTTAGTGCTAAATTACAATGTGAAAATCACCTGATTTGTCTATATAACTTAATCTGAAATAAATTATTTGTCTTTTATATATTTGGATTAATCGAAACCCAGAAAATTGTGTTAAACTAACCTCTTTTGCTAAACAGAAACCCTATTATACAAATTATTGCTACAAAGAAAAAACTTAACAGCTGGAAAATAACAACAAATCTTTCAAATATTTCTGTTCAAGTAATTTTTGTTATAATAGAATTTTATTTGAGTTGAATATATAAGGTACCAAAATATTTATTTTAAAAAAACCCTCAAAAGTTATTAATGATCATGAATAGAAAAGTTTAAATTAATAATGACCATACTTAGAATTAAAATTAAGCAAACATCACTACAGGAAAAAAAAACCTTTCTACTATTAGAAGAAAAAAAGTGATTTATACTCAAATAGTATTTGGCTCAGAATATTGTTTGAAGAATGGTAATAAAGTATAAGTAAACAAAATTTACAAGGTGCAGATCTTATTTTTTTTTTTTTTAGAAAAATGACCATTAATCAAAGCTAGGCTTCACACACACACACACACACACATACACACACACACAAAAGCAGTGAGGAGAAAGTCACGTCTGGTTGCGAGGTGATAGTTTCAAGATAAACTTATTCATGGAACGAACACTGAGTTTAAAATAGTGGCATCTGAAAAAATACAAGTCCGTACTCGATTCTGTAACATCTTAGAGAATCAACACATTGTCCTTGTGGGTTTACTCAAGCGCACGGTGACTTTTGTCTCTTCTCATATGTTTTACCTTCGTCTCCTAATTATAATTTTCTTCTAATCTCTTTCAACAGTTTCACGCAGCTGCTATTTATAAACTCCACAAATACAGTAACATCTCTGAAACTAGATCAAAAACAAAGCCTTCCACAAACATTATTTAAATTCCTGTCTGTTCTGAGCATGGACCTAGGCACTGGGGAATAAAAAGTTAAATAGAACATAACGACTGCCCCTAAGAAATTTTTTAGCTCAAGCTTTTCAAATTGCAGGTTACGATCTTTTAGAGAGTTATGAATCAATTGCTGGTGGCTTTCTGTGTCAAAAGAATAAAATAGAACACAATAAAAATCTTATTGTGCATCACACATAATAAAGAAGGTATTGTTTCATTAAAGTATTGTTTTAGTTACCTATATATGCACATGTGTACTGGGTCACACGTACAATTTATTTCAATATGTGAATCCCCGTCAAAAGTGGAAAAATTTTGTTTAGAAAAATACCTATAAGAAATTTACACAAAATGGTTCATTCTATAAAGAGAGTCACAAAGCCTGGACCTTCAAGTGTTCTAATCTAAATTAACTGATGAAACTGAATAAATGTCTTACAGAACCAGGTAGTCAAGTACCAGCAATGTCCTTATTTTGAAAGGTATTATCTTTGTTTAGATCTCCTTTATCGAAATGTTCACCAGTCAATCACAATGCTACGCAGTTCCAACCAAATATTTTTACCATTAGTTAATACAACACAAAGTAAAATGAATATGATACTTCTCTGACATGCTTGGGACTCAGAGAGGGGATTTGGGGATACAGTTGTCTTATCCCTGACCATATTTAATTAGAAACTTTATACTCTAAGTTGATTTGTAAGGGTTACAAGCTTTCCTCAAAGATGATAAGTGTTTTCATATTAGTCAAGGACTGCACGGTATCAAAATATTTACATCATGAAATGCTAAGTAATTTTAAGCAGTCCCAACAAAAGGTTGAACAGCCAGTTGTACCACACTTTTAGAAGCCGATTCATTCCAGCTAAACATATCTGAGCTCTGTAGAGCTTATTATATTTTTAAATATATTTTATTGATTATGCTATTACAGTTTACTCAATTTTCCCCTTGTGTTCGCGCCCCCCACCTGGTATCCCCCTTCCCTGCAGCAATCCCTCCCTCCTTAGTTCATGTCCATGGGTCATGCATATAAGTTCTTTGGCTTCCCCATTTCCTATACTATTCTTGACATCCCCTTGTCTATTTTGTACCTACCATTTATGCTTCTTAATCCCTGCACCTTTTCCCCCATTCTCCCCTTTCCCCCTCCCAGCTGATAACCTTTCAAATGATCTCCATATCTGTGATTTTGTTCCTGTTCTGGTTGTTTTCTTAGTTTGGTTTTTTTTTTTAGATTCAGTTGTTGATAGCTGTGAATCTGTTGCCCTTTTAATGTTCATAGATACGATCTTCTTTTTCTTAAATAAGTCCCTATAACATTTCATGTGATAATGGCTTGCTGATGATGAACTCCTTTAGTTTTACCTTGTCTGGGAAGCTCTTTATCTGCCCTTCGATTCTAAATGATAGCTTTGCTGGATAGAGTAATCTAGGTTGTAGGTTCTTGCTTTTCATCACTTTGAATACTCTTGCCAGTCCCTTCTTGCCTGCAAAGTTTCTTTTGAGAAATCAGCTGACAGTCTTATGGAAACTTCTTTGTAGGTAAATCTCTACTTTTCTCTTGCTGCTTTTAAGATTCTCTCTTTATCTTTAATCTTCGGCATTTTAATTACAATATCTTGGTGTGGTCCTCTTTGGGTCCAAATTGTTCGGTACTCTCTGTGCTTCCTGGACTTGCATGTGTATTTCCTTCACCAAATTACGGAAGTTTTCTTTTATTATTTTTTCAAATAAGCTTTTAATTTCTTCTTCTTCCTCTTCTGCTTCCAGCACCCCTATGATTCAGATGTTGGTATAACTACTATGTTTACTTACTTATTTAACTATTTAAAGTAAACTCTTACTAAATCCTAAACAACTTGAAGTCAGAGAACACATCTTATTCAATACTTTGCATACAAACAGTGAATGTTAAATGATTGTTTTTAATATATTGTTGATATTGATTTCTTTTTTATTTTCATTTTACCAAAATATCTGAATCAATAGTCCAGATATATTCAGAGATCTCAGTTCATAGAAAAAGAGTCCTTGGAAAATCTAAGTCCATATGACCTTGGCCTTTGTAATACTTAAACAATGAAATACAGTCAGTGTCAATGGCAATTATTTTGTCCTAGCAAATACAGACATAGACCCAAATTTCAGAATAGGAGAATTTAAAGGTCACTTAACCTTACCCTTTTAAAAGATGGAAATTCAGTTTCAGAGAGGTTCAATGATTTACACAGCACTGTCCAGATAATCTGTGCAGGGCTAGAACAGAACTAGGGTCTTGTGATTTCTAGCAGTATTCGTTCCATTATAACACACTTATTTTTGGTGTACCTCCACTTCAATCTTTTTTTTTTTTTTTACATTTTATACTATGTGCAAAGTGCCTCCTAGATACTCTAGAAATTTTAAAAACTAAATTACAAAACCATGATAGTTCTTAGCACCAAGGCTCTTTATAATGAAAAAATATACACAAAAATACATGCAGATATTCATGGAGAATTAACTTTTGCCAATTCAAATCTCATATATTCCAAAAAGCCATTCGTGATCACTCTGGATTGAAACACTGTCCCTCCATAGCAGTAGAAATAGCATTGGGCAATATGAAACTTGGATTTGTATTGTGGCTCAACCACTAACTAGATGTTTGAAAATAATTCTTTAACTTCAGAGTACTCATTTATAAAATAGGGGAAGTGTGCAGGGGTAAACGATCTTTAAAGGCCCCCTTTCATATCCAAGCAGCAGTTGTCTGACCAGCCCATTCCAACCCTACACTTTACGTCCAAACCATCGACTTATGCAGCACAGGGGTACAGATCTACCACTCTTGGTTGTGACTGTCTAGGGCTCTCGCCTCACCCTTAATTCTCCCTTCTATCCCAGGGTCTCTCTGTCTTCTCTTTTCAGGCCATCTCTTACCCTCCAATGATCGAACTTAGTTGCCCTGGTTCTGATCGTCCATGCTCTCTAAAGCACTCGGTTGGTACAGACCCTCTGGCTCTGATTATGCCTGGACATGTCAGGAAAATACTGCCAAGTCGTCTGCCGCTGGCCCCTGGGATCCAAGACTGGGCACCTGCCCATTTTCAGGGTCACCCAACAGAGACACCATGACCCTTCAAGCAATTTCCAAGAACTGGTTTGAAATTCTGATATTATGACATTAGTTGTTATTATAGTAGTTGTTATTTAACTTTTTGTATGTTACACAGATCCACAATGCCCAAAACTCTTGAGGTCAAATGTATTTTGGAAGTCAGAATTTTTCAGATTTCAAAAGGTAATATAGTACATGTGTCATGTAAAATATAACACCAACATAACTTAAAGCATTAATATTTCTGAAGTGAAACATATGAATATTCTTCTTAAGTGGAATAAATGAGAAGTATAAACAGCTTCATATCAGTTCCAGCCAGGTTTTTCTGCCAAATGAGTTAATCTCTGGTTAAATTTTACTGCCAAATATATTACCCCCCCCAAAAAAGTATGTTTTCTGGGATTTTTGGATTTCAGAATTACACATAGAGGATTGTGGCTCCAATATTATGTGAATGTTACTATGATTGCATATATCGCAGGGGCAGAGATAATATTTTTAATTATTCATATTTCTAGAAAAATAACTTGCACAGCACTTAATAAAAACATTTCGTGTTTATTTAAAGAATGTCCCACTGAGTGTATAGCACATGCCAAAACTATACTCGGGAATGGTGAGGCATTAAAATATCATACAATACGTAGAACTCGCCATGGTGAGCATGACATTCTAGAGACGAGAAAAGCATGAGACAAATGTTGAAATGCAAGTCAGTGATTAAGCGCTGAAATTAGTGATGCAGGCAATAAGGATGTCAGAATTGAGAGTAATAAGTCTAAATGTGAAAAGTGTAATTCAGTCTAACAGGAGCTGTCAAAATCTCACAACCATCAACGTTGGCATAACGATTTATAGTCTGGAGTAGAAGTAGTTCCCTAGTTACATAGAAAATCACTATAACTTTCACTTTAGACATGTGGATTTTCAGGCAGAATGTCATTTACACTGATTCCAAAAACGGACATGCATAAGGATGACTCTGTCTACTGAAAAATGAAGGAGTGTAAAATGGAGAATCAGCACCACACGACTACACAGAACTGCCCTGGATGAGACAACCTAATTCTGTGCATAGTGGAAATTATTTCTGATGAAATGAAGTTTTAGCTGAACTTTTTATTTTTTTGTCAGTTGGACCTACTTTGGAAAAAGTAGTAGATTCTGGTAAAAGTTAGTATCTCTTCGAGCCAAGAACAAATCAGAGAGGAATAAGACATATTTACTCAGGTCACACATTATTTATAAATCATTAAGCAATTTTAAAGAGAGAAGTGATGTAATAATTGGTTATAATGTGTTAAATTTATTTTATGATATAACTTATCTGGCATCTCTTAGACCAAAATGTCAAATATTCCTTAGAAAAGATAAATATGCTTACATCTATTTTACAGATGGAAACCTTGAACTTGGTGATACTGAATGGATATAGGTCAATTAGATAACCAGTACATTTTAAGTTTTTGATACAAGTATCTTAACTCCAACTTCACTGAATTAACCACTATCGATTACCAAACCTATCCAGAGCAATTTGAAAATTCATTGACATTTGCCCCTAATATATATACCTTAAGTAGTCAAAATAATGAGATCAATAGGTTCATAAAAACACTTCCTAAGCCTTAGTTGTCAATTCTTTCAATCTCTGGAACATACGGAAAAACTAGGAATAAATAACTTATCAAACAAAAGGTAAAGTCCATTCTGTTATTTCTTGCCATATTCCCTACATGGTCTTAAAACAGTAACATTCCAGTAAGAAAGTTATAAACGAAATTAATGATTACTTGTTTCAGATGATCCTCTTAAGGAAGTTAAATTTATTATCTGATATCAAGTGAATTGTGAAGTATTTTTAGAAGATTTTTTTCTATCAATTGAATAATGAAAAGGAAACATCTTAGCTATCTAAGTGGGAAGAAAAGCCTGGCAAAGACTATTACTGGCAAAATGAAAGGAAGCCTATAAGTGATATCAGATGACATCTTCTATGGGGTTATTTTAGTGGTGATATCATCTGACATCTTCTATAGGGTTATTTGCGATGAGTGTGACATTTTCTTAATGAGAAGATTAGGAAGTTGGCCTAAAAGAGCCATATATAATGTATAAGGCCAATGAACATATGGATAAAGTGTTGCTGGAAAAGTGTAAATACAACTCTTGAAGTAGTAAATGAAGGTTAAACATTAACAGCTGGCCCAGGGGAAATGAAGCGGGGGGGTGGGGAGGGAAGTAAGCTGTCTGTTTTATACTGGTGCTTCACTAACCAGTAAGTCATCCTTATCTGTTTCCCATTTTAAGTCACCTGGCCAAAATATATTACATTTCAAAGTTTAAGGAAATAACTTAAAAGTTGCTTTCATTTAGTTAAATTAACCAAAAAATACATTTTAGGATTATGACTTTGAATTTTGAGCTGCAAGGTCTTTCTTTTCCTTTTTAAGAAAGCAGTACTGGAGCTACTATTAGTGAGGGAAGCTGAAGAAGAGTGCAAGAGCAGAGGGCAAGAGGGAGAAAGCAGAGTCATGTGCTGAGAATTTGAAGAATGAAGATGAGGGAAACACTGGGCTATTAGCATTCTGCTCTACTTACAATATACTTAACTGCCAGATTCTCCTGCTGCAGCTTTTCTTGGACAGTGACTTATTTTGGCTGTTTAGAAGCAGGAATGTCTCCTTCTACTTCTCCTACACCTGCCAGGTTCAACAATTTAACAGAGATCCAAGATGGCTGTGGAGTAGGTGAAATCTACATTCACTTCACCCCAGGAACAAACTGGAATTTCAACTAAATTATAGCTCTTGAATCCTTAATAACCAGCTAAAGACTAGCTAAGAGAAGTCTCATAACCAAGGATTTATACAAGAAGCCAAATCGAGACTGCTCCAGTTTGCCAAGAGCCAGTCACAGGCAGCATCTTCCATTGGCCTTCACTAGAGTCCTGCCCAGGAGGCCCAGAAACCAACACACCCGGTAGTCAGCTTCAGACGACCATCAGAGCATGATCCTAAGCTTCACAAGCAGCACATCCAAAGGAAGATCTTGGCAGGCACCAAATCCTAAAAGTAAATTCCACTTCAATGGTCAACACGTGCACAGCAGCTCTCACACTGTGGTCATGTTTAGCCTCATACTTAGCCAGCATGAGGGTCTATCCCACACATAAATAGGTCCATCAAGACTCAATCAATAGCAATCAAGATCCAATTACAACAGGGACCACATAACCCACACAAGGGACATTCCTGGAGCACCCAGTTCAGGTGATCAAGGAGACTGTACCACGGGACCTCATTGGACACCAACTACATAAGGCCACCTCATGAAAACTTGGAGTCAAAGCAGACCTATTTAATACACAGAATCAAATATAATGAGGCAGCAAAATAGGGGGTCAAAGAAACAGATCCCAAATGAAAGGACAGGTGAAATATCTAAAAAAAAAAAACAAAAAACCAGCTAAATAAAATGAAGGCAATTTATCAGATACAGAGTTCAAAGTAATAGTTATAAATTCTCAACACCATGAAAAAAGACATAGAAACCATAACAAAGGCCCTGAGCTTCCCAAGACATGGTACTAAGGATGCAGCAGTGGGGATGCCAGCTCTGCACCCAGCTGCCCAACTTCTTCCTGATGCTGCTTTTCGAGGATTTTATTTAGAAGATCGACAATGGTGGAGGAGTAAGTAGAAGCTACACTAACCTTCTCCCAGGACCAATCTGGAATTACAACTAAATTGCAAAGAAATCATCCAAAATAAACAACTGAACAGTACTGGGAGAAAAACCTTATAACCATGGACAGACAGAAGAAACAGCTACACCACAACGTGACTTGTACAGAGTGCAGAGGAGATGTGAGAGTGTTGGTTGAGCTCCCTCAGGCAGCAGCTGAAGTGCCAAAGGGATATTTCAGCAGCCAGGGGGTTCCGCCTGAGAAATGTGAGGTCTAAACCCCAAGCTAGGCTCTCCAGCCTACAGCACCAGAGCCCAAAAAGAACCCAGACAACATCCAGCTGTGAAAAGCAGCAGGGTTTCTCTCTATCGGGGATAGGTGGCTGGAGTCACAGAGAGCCTTTTAAAGGGCCAATGCATAAAATTTCACTTGCAGCCACTTACCCTGGGCTCCAGCAAAGGGGGAACAGAGCACACTAGAGACACTTGAGGAAAGAATGGAGGTAGTGGCTTTGGGGAGAGAACTGAGAGAGTAGCTGCCAGGATCCTGGTGCTGAGTCATCGCCCCATACAGTAGGAGCCATCTTGCACAGGCAGACTACTCCACTCCAAGTGGCATCAGCCTGAGTGAAAGCAAAAGCCTCACCCACAGGAACTACTCTGCCCCACCCTGTGGTGCTTAAGCCTAACTGTTGAGTACAGAGTGACTAGATTAACAACTGAAGAAGTCAGCCATGGAATGTGGATCCCTGGTAGTCTCCAACAGGCTGCATAATGCCAGACTGGGACACCATCTGACATCACCAGAGGCGGATCCAGAAAAAAAACAAAACAAAACCAGTGATAAATACTAGATGCTACTGAAACAAATTCCACTGCAGTCTTCTTCATGATTTGTCATATTTTTCTCTCCTGCATAGCTTTTTAACATTCATTTCTTGCCTTTCAAGTTTGTGCATATTACGTCACAAGATTTTATATTATAGTTTATTTCAAATCTCATATTTTGCTCTTCCTTCCTCTTACCCAACTTTACTTTCTTATTTCCTCTTTTTATTTTATTTTAAATTTTGTTTTCTCTCTTGCTATGATTTGTTTCAATTCTGCACTCCTACTATTTCAGCCCCCTCCAGTCTCTCAAAAGCAGTTTTCTTGCCATTGGTCATCTCACATTCTTTTTCTTGGTTTGAAAATACCCTTGTTCTCTCTCCACCTTTATCATTCTTTGCTCATTGGTTGTGGATAGCATGGTTGTTGTTGTATTACTTCCATTTTATCTCTAGATCTGCACTATTTTGGTATTTCAAATCTCAAATTATACCATTATCCTCTCCTACTCCATTCTGCCTTCCTCTTGCCCTTTTTTTGTCTCAAATTTTATTTTTCCCTGTCTTAGCCTGGTTTTTGTTCCATACTCTTAGTATTCCTTCTCCCTCTATCATCTCAAAATCACTTCCCTTTCCTCTATACATCCCTTAACCTTTTCTTTCTTTCTTTTTTCCCTCTTAGTCCCATCCCGCTTTATTTTTTCTTTTTATTTCTGTCTCTCATTATATTTTTTAAATTTCTGTTTAAACCTAATACTATATGCTTCACTTCTCTTGCTCCATTCCACCTTCTTTATTCCCTTATTTATGCTGTAAATTTTACTTTCTTTCTCTCTTCACCTTGCCCCAATTCCCTACTATTATTGCTTTTCCCTCTCCCCTCTCAAAATCATTTTTCTTTCAGTTAGTCATCTCATATTCATTTCTTCTTTCTTATGATAGTCTTAATCTCTTTACACCCTTATTAATACTGGATGTTCAACATCACAAGCCATCAGAAAGATGCAAATTAGGACTTCTGGCTAAGATGGAGGCATAGGTAGGCACACTGTGCCACCTCGCACAACCAAAAGAAGGATAACAACAAATTTAAAAACAAAAAACAACCACAACTGCCAGAATATCAAACTGTATAGAAGTCCAACAACCAAGGTGTTAAAGAAGAAACACTTACCCAGACCGGTAGGAGGGGCAGAGATGGGCAGCCACACAGAGAGGACTTGTGGCAAGACAGCTGGCTGGACGGCTGGGGCAGGTAAGGCGAAAGCTGGCAGACTGGGTGGTTCCACATTTGTGTGCAGATAAACCAGGAAGAACAGCTGGGAAGCAATACAGACCGCACAACCTAGGGTTCCAACAGGGGAAATAAAGCCTCAAAACCTCTGACTGTAAAAACCTGTGAGGAGAAACTCCCAGCCTCACAGCAGAGTTCGTTGGAGAGACCCACAGGGTCCTAGAATGTACACAAACCACCCACCTGGGAATCAGCACCAGAAGGGCCCAGTTTGCTTGTGGTTATCTGGAGAAGTGACTGAAAACTAGTGGAGAGTAGAGCAAGCGGCACTATTCCCTTTAGGATGCCTCCCCAACAGACAGTGCCACAATGCAGGGACATGGGTTGCCCTGCCCTGGTGAAAACATAAGGCTCTGCCCTTTACTCTGTAACAGGTGTGCCAAGACAAAAAAATATGGCCCAAATGAAAGAACAGATCAAAGCTCCAGAAAAAATACAACTAAGTGACAAAGAGACAGCCAACCCATCAGATGCACAGATCAAAACACTGGTAATCAGGATGCTCTCAGAATTGGTGGAATATGGTTGCAAATTAGAGGAAAAAATGAAGGCTATGAAAAGTTAAATAAAGGAAAATGTACAGGGAACCAACAGTGACAAGAAGGAAACCAGGACTCAAATCAACAGTTTGGAGCAGAAGGAAGAAATAAATATTCAACCAGAAAAGAATGAAGAAACAAGAATTCAAAAAAATGAGGAGAGGCTGAGGAACCTCCAGGGCAACTTTAAACAATATCCAAATCATAGGGGTGCCAGAAGAAGAGGAAGAGCAAGAAACTGAAAACTTATTTGAAAAAATAATGAAGGAGAACTTCCCCAATGTGGCAAAGGTAATAGACTTTCAGGAAGTCCAGGAAGCTCAGAGAGTCCCAAAGAAGTTGGATCCAAGGAAGAACACACCAAGGCACATCATAATTACATTACCCAAGATTAAAGATAAGGAGAGAATCTTAAAAGCAGCAAGAGAAAAGCTTGGATAAAGCAGATGATCAAATCAGCAAATTGGAAGACAAGGTAGGATAAATCACATAATCTAAGCAGCAAAAAGGAAAAAGAATTTTTAAAAATGAGGATAGTTTATGGGACCTTGGAGAACACCTGAAGTGTAAAGGCATCCATATCACAGAGTTACCAAAAAAATTAGAGAAAGCAAGGGATTGAGAACCTATTTGAAGAATAATGACCAAAAGTTTCCCTAACTAGGTAAAGAAAAAAGACATACAGGTCCAGAAAGCACAGTATCCCAAACAGAATGAATCCAAAGAGGCCAACACCAAGACTCATCATAATTAAAATGGCAAAAGTTAAAGAAAAAGAGAAAATCTTAAAAGCCACAAAAGAAAGACAATTAGTTACCTACAAGGGAGCTCCCAAAAGAATGTAAACTGATTTCTCAACAGAAACATTTCTGACCAGAAGGGACTGGCATGAAATATTCAAAGTGATGCAAGGACCTAAGACCAAGACTACTTTATCCAGCAAGGTTATAATTTAAAACTGAAAGAGAAATAAAGACCCTCTCAAACAAGAAAAAGCTAAATGGCCCTGTGTGGCTCAGTGAACTGAGCATCAGCCTGCAAATTGAAAGGTCACTGGTTTGAATCCCAGTCAGGGCACATACCTGGGTTGCAGAAATCAATCATAAGAAAAAAACTGAAAAACACACGAAGTCATGAAGGCTAAATAACATGTTACTTAACAATGAATGGCTTAACAATGACATCAAGGAAGAAATCAAAAGATAGTCTGAAACAAATGGAAATGAGAATAGAACAACCCAAAATCTATGGGACACAGTAAAAGCAGCCCTACGAGGGAAATTCATAGCACTGCAGGCCTATTTCAAGGAAAAAAATCTCAAATAAATAATTTAACTTTACACTTAAGGAAACTTAAAAAAGAAAAGCAACGAAAGCCCAAAGTGAGTAAAAGGAAGGAAATAATAAAGATCAGAGCAGAAATAAATGAAATAGAGTCTTTAAAAAAACAATGTGACACATCAATGAAACCAAGAGTGAGTTCTGTGAAAAGATGGACAAACCTTTAACTAGATTCATTAAGGAAAAAAGAGAAAGGATCGAAATAAATAAAATCAGAAATGAAAGAGGAGAAGTAACAACTGACACCACAGAAACAAAAAAGATTTTAAGTAAATTTTACAAACAACTACATGTCAACAAATTGGACAATCTGGGAGAAATTCTTAAATTTCTAGAAAGATATGATCTTCTGAAACTGAATCAAGAAGAATCAAAGAGCCCTAGTTGGTGTAGCTCAGTGGACTGAGCGCAGGCTGCAAACCAAAGGGTCGCCGGTTTGATTCCCAGTCAGGGCACATGCCTAGGTTGCAGGCCAGGTCCCCAGTGGGAGCCAAGTGACAGGCAACCATACATTTATGTTTCCCTCCCTCCCCCTCTCTCTAAAAATAAAATAAATTTTAAAAACTTTTTAAAAAATCAGAGAATCTGAATACACAGATTACACCTAGTCAAACTGAAGCAGTAACTAACAAACTCCCAACAAACAAAAGTCCTGGACTTGATGACTTCACAGGTGAATTTTACCAAACATTCTGGGAACTAACACCTCTTGTTCTCAAACTATTCAAAAAAATTCAAGAGGAGGGAAGACACCTAAGCTCATTTTGCGAGGCCAGCATTATCCTAATTCTGAAACCAGATATAGACACTATAAGAGAGAAAATTATAGGCCAATATCACTGAGAACATAGGTGTTAAAATCCTCAACAAAATATTAGCAAACTGGCCCTGGCTGGTGTGGCTTAGTGGATTGAGTGCTAGCCTGTGGAGCATTGGCTCCTTGGTTCAATTCCCAGTTAGGACACATGCCTAGGTTGCAGGCCAGGTCCCCAGTAGAGGGTGCATGAGAAGCAACCACACATTGATGTTTCCCTCTCTTTCTCCCTCCCTTCCTTTCTAAAAATTAATAAATAGAATCTTTTTTTTAAGATTTTATTTTTATTTATTTTTAGAGAGAAGGGAGGGAGAAAGAGAGGGAGAGAAACAGCAATGTATGGTTGCCTCTTACATGGCCCTCATGGGGACCTGGCCCACAACCCAGGCATGTGTCCCGACTGGGAATCGAACCAGGACTGCTTGGTTCCCAGCCCGTGCTCAATCCACTGCGCTACACCAGCCAGGGCAATAAATAGAATCTTTTTTAAAATATTAGCAAACTAGATCCAGCAATACATTAAAAAGATCTCATACCATGATCAAGAGGAATTTATTCTAGGGATTCAAGGTTGGAGCATATCTGCAAATCAATAAATGTGACACACCACATAAACAAAATAAATGATAAAAACCCAATGATGTAGAAAAAGCATTTGGAAAAATCCAGCACCCATTTATGACAAAAGTTCTCATCAAAGTGTAAACAGAGGAAACATATCTTGACATGATAAAGGCCATATATTACAAACGCACAGCCAACATCATACTTAATAAGCAAAAAGTACAAGTGTTTCCCTTAAGATCAGGAATAAGACAGGGATGTCCACTTTCACCACTCTTATTCAACATAGTGCTAAAAGTCCTAGGCACAGTGATCAGACAAGAAGAAATAAAAGGTATCCAAATTGAAAAGAAAGAAGTAAAACTGTCATTATTTGCAGATGACACAATACTATATGTAGAGTACCTAAAGAGTCCACAAAAAATCTACTAGAACGGATAAATGAATTCAGTAAAGTAGCAGAATACAAAATTAATATCCAGAAATCAGTTGCATTTTTATACACCAATAATGAACTATCAGAAAGGGAAACTAAGAAAACAATCCAACTCACGACTGCTTCAAAAAGAATAAAATACCTAGGAATAAATTTTACCAAGAATGTAAAAACCCTGTACTTGGAAAACTATAAGAGACAGAAGAAAGAAAGTGAAGGAGATACAAATAATTGGAAGGCTATACCATGTTCATGGATAGGAAAAATTAACATCATTAAAATGTCCATACTACTTCAAACAATCTATAGATGCAATGCAATTCTTATCAAGATACCAATGACATATTTCACAGAAATAGAAAAAATATTCCAAACATTTATGTGAAACCACAAAAGACCCAAAGAGCCACAGCAGTCTTGAGAAGGAAGAACAAAGTAGGAGGAATCCTGCTATCTGAAATGAAACTACACTACAAGTTCCTAGTAATGAAAACAGCCTGGTACTGGCATAAAAACAGACATATAGATCAATGAAACAGAATAGAGAGCCCAGAAAGGTATAGACCTATACCTTTATAGTCAATTAATATTTGACAAAGAAGGCAAAAACATACAATGGGGTAAATGCAGTCTATTCAATAAATAGTGTTAGGAAAATTGGATAGATATATCCAAAATATGAAATGAGACCACATTTTTATACCAAGAAGAAACTTAAAATGGATTAAAGACTTAAATGTTAGCCTCAACCATAAGAATTCTGGAAGAAAACATAGGCAGTAAAATGTTGGGACATTTCTGACAGCAATGTTTTTTCTAATATATCTCCTTGGGCAAGGGAAACAAAAGAAAAAACAAACAAATGGGATTACATAAAACTAAAAAAGCTTTTGCACATCAATGGAAAACATCAACAAAGTGAAAAGAAACCCACTGAATAGGAGAACATATTCACCAATGATATATCTGATAAGGAATTAATATCCGAAATTTATGAAGAACTCATAAAACTCATCATCAAAAAAAATTCAATTTAAAAATGGGCAAAGGGGACTTCCACCAAGATGGTGGCGTAGGTGGACACACCGCGCCGCTGCTCACAACCAGAGAGTTTAAACAATGAACTCAATAGTGAAAAATAAACAACCAGAATGGACAGAATCGAACTGAAGGGAAGTCCGACACCCAGGAAGTTGGAGAGGACGTACATCCAGGCCAGTAAGCAGGGCAGAACTGAGCTGAGGAGTGGAGTGAGAGGCAGTTTGCCCGGAGGGACTCACCCCGCGAGCGCCTAACCAAAGCACAACCCCGAGCAACAGGTGAACCTCGCAGGACGGCAGCATAACTGGAGAGGCCAGTGGGAACCAGCAGGGTCGAGACTGGTGGAAAAAGCAGGGGGGAACTGGGGAGCAGAGGGTGATAGGGAGCAGCGGTGAACGGCAGACGCCATTGCTCCCTCCCAGGCCCCGCCCCCAGAGGAAACATCACAAAAAAGCGACCCAGGTTGCCAGGCACCGACAAACACCTAAGAGTCCAACAGGTGCACCGAGATAAAAAAGAATGAAAATGGCCAAAATGAAAGATCAGAACAAATTACAACTAACGACGAAGAGATAGCCAAATTAACAGATGCCCAGATTAAAACACTGGTAATCAGGATGCTCACAAAACTGGAAGAAAGGTGGACGCAAATAAATGAACAAATGAAGAATACGATAAAGATAATGGAGGAAGATTTACAGGGAACCAATAGGGAAAAAAAGGAGGTTGGATCTCAAACCAATGGGGTGGACCAGAAGGAAGAAACAAGAATTCAAAAAAATGAGGAGGGACTCAGGAACCTCGGGACATTTGTAAACGACCCAACATCTGGATCATAGGGCTGCCAGAAGGACAAGAGGAACACCAGGAGATTGAACATATTTTTGAATAGATAATGAATGAGAACTTCCCAAATATGGCAAAGGAAATAGGCTTCCTGGAAGTCCAAGAAGCTCAGAGAACCCCAAAGAAGTGGAACCCAAAAAGGAACACACCAAGGCACATCGTAATAAATTACCCAAGATCAAGAATAAGCAAAGAATCTTACAAGCAGCAAGAGAAAAGGAGACAGTTACCTACAAAGGAATCCCCATAAGACTGTCAGCAGATTTCTCAAAGGAGACCTTCCAAGCAAGAAGGGGCTGGAGAGAAATATTTCAAATCATGAAAAGCAAGGGCCTACAACCAAGAATAATCTATCCAGCAAAACTTTCATTTAGAATGGAAGGGCAGA
>PVJI01017347.1:0-35861 GCA_004026765.1 Micronycteris hirsuta
AACATATCCTCATGTGACAATTAAAAAATAGTAATAATAATAATTTAAAAAATTCCCTGATGACTTTGAGCTGAGATAAAGCTTTTATAGAATTTGTTAACAATTTCCCCCACTCCTGTTATCTATTTTCATCCACTGATTTATATACGTGCTAAGGAAACTTCTAGAAATGCACAGCCTCAGTGGAGGTTCAGACATAAACAGTCATACACGATGAAATGGGCCACTGTAAGAAATCTGTGCAGTCAGGATGAGGCTTAGGTGCAAATGATACTGCTTGGGGCACTCAGGTGAGTCAGCAAAAGAGGTCTCCATCCAAACTCATTGCAGAATTAGCTGTGGTAGGCAGCAACGTTATGCGATTTAAAGGAACAGGCCATAATGAAGTAATAGTCAAAATATTACTTCTTCAAACTCCTAATCCTTAAAGTGGGGTGCGAGCAGGACCTAGATAATCCAATGAGTTTAAAAAAGGAAATACTAAAACATGTTTATATTCACCCCACCTTTGAAATGCCTATGTTCTTATTTTTATTGTGTATATAATATATTGGTATTGTGGACTATACCAACTTATAAATAGTTATATATAGTTTGGAGTGAGTTTAAATTTTTTAAGTATATTTTATTGATTATACTATTACAGTTGTTCCATTTTTTTCTTCCCTGCACACCCCTCCCACCAGCACTCCCCACCCCTGAGTTCATGTCCGTGGGGCGTACATGTAAGTTCTTCGGCTTCGCCATTTCTTGTTCTATTTTTAACCTCCCTCATCTATTTTGTATTTACCATTTATGCTTCTTAGTCCCTGCACCTTGTCCCCCATTCTTCCCCTGCCCCCTTCCTGCTGATAACCCTCCATGTGCTCTCCATTTTTGTGAATCTGTTCCTTTTCTAGTTGTTTGCTTAGTTTGTTTTTGTTTTTTTAAAGTTCAGTTGTTGACAGTTGTGAGTTTGTTGTCATTTTAATGTTCATCATTTAGATCTTCTTTTTCTTAAGTAAGTCCCTTTAATATTTCATATAATCAGGGCTTGGTCATGATGAACTCCTTTAACTTGACTTTATCTGGGGAGCACTTTATCTGCCCTTCCATTCTTTTTTTTAAATATATTTTATTGATTATGCTATTCCAATTGTCCCATTTCCCCTCCCACTCCCCTCTGTCCTGCACACCCCCTCCCACCCATATTCCCCACCTTTAGTTCATGTCCATGGGTCATACCCACAAGCTCCTTGGCTGCCACATTTCCCACACTATTCCAGTCCTCCCCCTGTCTATCCCCTACCCACCACCCACACTACTTATTTATTCTCTGTACCCTTTCCTCCTCTCTCCCTCTCCCAGTCCCCTGTTGATGACCCTCCATGTGATCTCCATTTCTGTGGTTCTGCTCCTGCTCCAGTTATCTGCTTAGTTTGCTTCTGTTTGTGTTTTGGGTGTGATTTTTAATAACTGTGAACTTCTTGTCACTCCACTGTTCATACTTTTTCATCCTCCCTTTCCTAGATAAATCCCTTTAACATTTCATATAATAAGGGCTTGGTGATGATGAACTCCTTTAACTTGACCTTATCTGAGAAGCACTTTATCTGTCCTTCCACTCTAAATGAAAGTTTTGCTGGATAGAGTAATCTTGGATGTAGATCCTTGCCTTTCATGACTAGGAATACTTCTTTCCAGCCCCTTCTTGCCCGTAAGGTCTCTTTTGAGAAATCAGCTGACAGTCTTATGGGAACTCCTTTGTAGGTTACTGTCCCATTTTCCCTTGCCGCTTTTAAGATTGTCCTTCATTTTAATCTTGGGTAATGTAATTATGATGTGCCTTGGTCTGTTCCTCCTTGGGTCCAAATTCTTTGGGACTCACTGAGCTTCCTGGACTTCCTGGAAGTCTATTTCCTTTGCCAGATTGGGGAAGTTTTCTCTCACTATTTGTCCAAATAAGTGTTCAATTTCTTGCTCTTCCTCTTCTCCTTCTGGCACCTCTATAATTCGAATGTTGGAACGCTTAAAGATGTCCTGCAGGTTCCTCAGCCTCTCCTCATTTTTTTGAAATCTTGTTTCTTCATTCTTTTCTGGTTGAATGTTTTTTCTTCTTTCTTGTCCACATGGTTGATCTGAGGCCCCGTTTCCTTCCCATCACTGTTGGTTCCCTGTACATTTTCTTTTATTTCACTTAGCATAGTTTTCATTTTTTCATCTAGTTTGCAACCAAATTCAACCAATCCTGTGAGCATCCTGATTACCAGTGTTTTGAACAGTATATCTGATAGGTTGGCTATCTCTTCATTGCTTAGTTGTATTTTTTTGGAGCTTTGATCTGATTTGGACCATTTTTTTTGTCTTGGCGTGCCTGTTATGTATGAGGGGTGGAGCCTTAGGTGTTCGCCAGAGCAGGGTAACCCACATTGTTGCATTGTTGCGCTATTTGTGGGTTAGGGGTCTGAGAGGGAACAATGGCGCTTGCTCAACTCTCTGCAGGATTTCTGTCACTTCCCCCACTACCCACAAGCAAATTGGGCCTTTCTGTGTTGATTCCCACATGAGCAGGCTTGTGTACACTCTAGGACCCTGTGGGTCTCTCCAGTGAACTCTCCTGTGAGGTTGGGAGTTCCTCCCACTGCCACCTCAACCCCCACAGGTGCTTTCAATTGGTGGTTTGAGTCTTTATTTCCCCACGCTGGGCTCCTGGGTTGTGTGGTCTGTCTTGCTCCCCAGCTGTTTCCCCCTGTTTATCTGTGCGCGAATGTGGGACCACTCATTCTGCCAGCCGCTGCCTTGTCTGCCCTGTCCTCCAGTGGCTGCCTTTCCATGGGTCCTCTCCACTCCAGCTGCTCGTCTCCGCTCCACCTACTGGTCTGAGTGAATGTGTCTTCTTTAACTCCCTGGTTGTCGGACTTCCATACAGTTCAGTTTTCTGACAGTTCTGGGTATTTTTTGCTTTTAAATTGTCCTTCTTTTGGTTGTGCGA
Source organism: Micronycteris hirsuta (assembly GCA_004026765.1). Classification (NCBI taxonomy): domain Eukaryota; kingdom Metazoa; phylum Chordata; class Mammalia; order Chiroptera; family Phyllostomidae; genus Micronycteris; species Micronycteris hirsuta. Next base: position 2,972 of record PVJI01017347.1, read on the forward strand.
GGAGGCACAGTGTGTCTACCTATGCCTCCATCTTGGCCAGAAGCTCTGCCCTTCCATTCTAAATGATAGCTTTGCTGGATAGAGTAATCTTGGATGGAGGTCCTTGGAATACTTTCCAGCCCCTTCTTGCCTGCAAGGTTTCTTTTGAGAAATCAGCTGATAGTTTTGTGGGAATTCCTTTGTAGGTAACTGTCTCCTTTTCCCTTGCTGATTTTAAGATTCTCTCCTTATCTTTAATCTTGGGTAATGTAATTATGATGTGCCTTGATGTGTGCTTTCTTGGATCCAACTTCTTTGGGACTCTCTGAGCTTCCTGGACTTCCTGGAAGTCTATTTCCTTTGCCAAATTGGGGAAGCTCTCCATTATTTTTTCAAATAAAATTTCAATTTCTTGCTCTCCCTCTTCTCCTTCTGGTACCCCTATGATTTGGATGCTGGAACATTTAAAGTTGTCCCGTAGGTTTCTAAGTCTCTCTTCATATTTTTGAATTCTTATTTCTTCATTCTGTTCTGGTTGAATGTTTATTTCTTCCTTCTGGTCCAAACCATTGATGAATCCCAGTTTCCTTCCCTCCACTGTTGGTTCACTGTATATTATTCTTTATTTCACATTGCATAGCCTTCACTTTTTCCTCTATTTTACAACCATACTGAACAGTTTCTGTGAGCATCCTGATTACTAGTGTTTTGAACTCTGCATCTGATAGGTTGACTATCTCTTCATCGCTTAGTTCTTTCTTGGGAGTTTTGGTCTCTTCTTTCACTTGGGCCATATTTTTCTGTGTCAACACACCTGTTACATTGTAAGGGGAGGAGTGTTAGATATTCACCAGGGCGGGAAACCCCCTTCGCTGCTTTGTTGCACTGTGTGGGGGGGAGGGGTCACAGAGGGAACAGTGCTGCTTGCTGGGCTCTCACCCTGCTTTCAGTTACTTCCCCCACTACCCACAAGCAAATCGAATCCTTTTGGTGCTGATTCCCGGGTATGTGGGTTTGTGCATGTTCTAGAACCCCATGGGTCTCTCCAACAGACTCTCCTGTGAGGCTGAGATTGTCTTCCACTGCTGCAACCCCCATAGGTTTTTACAGCCTGTGGTTTTGAGGCTTTCTTTTTCCATGCTGGAACCCTTGGTTGTGTGGTCTGTCTTGCTCTCCAATTGTTCCTTCTGGTTTATCTGCACACAAATGTGGGACCACTAGCCACTGCCACACCCACCTGGTCCTCCAGCTGCTGCCTTGACTAGTGTCCTCTCCACCCTGGCTGCCCATCTTCTCCCCACCTACCAGTCTGGAGGAATGTTTCTTTTTTAACTCCTTGGTTGTCAGACTTCCATACAGTTCGATTTTCTGCCAGTTCTTGTTGTTTTTGTTTTTAAATTTGTTGTTGTCCTTTTTCAGTTGTGCAAGGAGGTGAACTGTATCTCCTTACACCTCTGTCTTGGCTGGAAGTCCTACATTTTTTTTAAACTGCTGACGAAAGCTTGGAGACCATAACTCTACATATTCATTGCCTAAATTCCATGTTGCTTCTGCTATGTTATGATTCAATTCCCACCACAGCTGGTTAATGTCCAAATTTGGAGTTTCATTTGCTTACCTCAGTTTACTCTACCTATAATTTCTTGTATCTCAGGTGTTCTGTGAACTAGACTAAAATAACGATCTCAATTTGCAGAAAGGAGAATAGGTAGTTTTTCTCAAAGTTAATTTTTTCCATACATTTTCATTAAACATTTTGTTATTATCATTTATTTTCTAGAGTCCCAGTAAATAATAAAACAGATAAGTAAGTTGTAATCAGTAATAAAAGAAACAGTAAAGTATGGAATTTTTTAAGCTTCTCTCCTTTTTTTTAAATGGATACTCATGCTCTTAGATAGTGATCTTAAAAATTGCAGATGTATAATATTCTCACATGTTTATTCTTACTGTGCATGAGGGAATTAAAATTATCATATGTTATGCTTAGGTAAGGGCCTGCTGACTCCCAAGTTATGCTGATGCTTGCAAACACTTGAGAAGAATTATTTTATTTTATGGTTTTGATATATAGTATCTGTAAATAGCAGTTGGAAAGAGTACCTTTTTTGTGTCCTTACCTGAAGACATTTTTTTAAATTGCTTTTTTAATTTTTTTAGAGAAAGAGAAAGGGAGAGAGAGAACATCTATTTGTTGCCTCCTGGACCCGCCTGGACCAGGGGGCCTGCAATCTGACCGGGAATTGAACTGGCAACCTTTCAGTTATGGAATGACACGCCAACCAACTTACCCACACTAGTCAGGGCAAATAAACTGCTAGTTGGGAGAGCAGATTTTGAGAATAGACAAGGGAAGAAGTGAAAGCCCTGGGCAGCTGAGAAAGAGAGCGGGCCTACTAGGAGATGTAGAAAATACCATTCTTTTACCTCTCAGTTTTGCCTGAGGTTCACCCTGGATGCTAGAATCTTATAAAACTCAAAGTCCTTTAGTTCAGCTGTGACAAAGGGGGTTCCAAGACACAGGGCATGCAGTTTTAAAATTGAGAAGGCCCTTGCAAACCTCATGCAACCTCCCAGAGTCTGCAAGGGATCACTTTCTTCCTGATAAACATGTGCTATTACTGTTCTCTGTTTACAGGTGAGTCTGGTGGGCAGTCAAATCTCTGTTAGAATACTCTCGGCTATGGGAAAATAGGGCCTGCTAGGGGCTTAAATATGGAGTCCGGCACAAATAACACCCCCTTTACTACCCAGAAACCTTTTTATTACAAAAGCATAAGAATGCAATTCTGTAACACAACAATATCACACTCAAGCATACCACATGACATTTTAGGTGAAATGTTCAAATTGCTGTCCATCTGGTGCGAGACACTCACGTACCCTACCAACCACACTCAAAGGCACTACTTCTGCCAGACCCTGCATTTTCCTCTGTCGTTTACATCATTGGTCCTTTCTTACATGAAAATCACACAGGGTTTAAATTTTCTAAGTCTAGAAAACCAACTTGTCTAAGATGTCAAAGTATCAAACAACCCTATCCTTCTGCCTGCTAGCTTTAACAAGATCGTTTCAATTCAATGAAATGGCCCCAGAAGGTGGCCTGATAAAAGAACACAGACCAATGAACAAATCTATAAAGAATATTTAATAAATGTATTTAAATGATATCCCAAGATAAGTGCCTCTTTTGGGAAAAAAAAGTGTAATGTGAAATGCAGACAGAGAAATAGAAGTACAGATAATTTAATCTGCACAATAGCAAGTGATTTCCTACATTACAGCATAATTTTGGTTTCAAAAACATCATCACACTTCTAAATAAAGACAAATAAAGACCCCAACCACTTCTAACATTAAACATTGAAATACATGTGAGCTGTTCATACATTTAAGAAAGATTAATAAAAACAAGGAAGATGATTTTCCAACCAGTGCAGGTCCCTGGGTGGTGGGAGCCTCTCCCAACAGCTCAGCGCACGAGGACACCCACCCTGGATGGGACCCCTACCTTCCTGGGGCCACTCCCCCAACACCCACACTTACTCAGACTGATGTAGACACGCCAGTTTATTTCATTAGCACATCTTCGGGATGTGGGAGGAAACATGAGTCCCCAGAGAGAACCTACACATGCATGGGAAGAGGGTGCAAACTCCACAGACACTGGCTCCAGATGGTAAGGAATATTTTTCCCTCATTAACATTGAAATGGAATGACATTGGATGAAATGATGTTCTTCAGGGACCTGCTGTGATACTAGAAATATAATGAATTCAGCTGGAATGAACAAGTGAATTATTTAATACTAGCCTGAAATGTGCTCTAATATAAAAATAATCTGATTTTTCTTTCCCTTTTTTAAGATCAGGTTTTGGCAGAGGCCAAATATACTAGATGACTGTGAAATCTCCACTTTAATTTGCATGCCTAAATATATAGTCTTGTACATTAGAAATGAAAACAGCCCTGGTTGGTGTGGCTCAGTACCTTGGAGCGTCATCCCATAACCAAAAGTTTGCAGGTTTGATGCCCAGCCAGGACACATACCTAGGTTGTGGTTCAGTCCCTGGTCTGGACGATTGCAGGAAGAAACCAATCAATGCCTCTCTCTTGCATAGATGTTTCTCTCTTTCCCTTCCTCTCTCTCTAAAAAAAGCAGTGAAAAAAAAAATGTCCTCGGGTGAGGATAAAAAATAAAGAAACGAGAAAATGAAATATAATTGATAAAGTGTAAGGGAATATGTCCTGGTTAAATAATGGAATAAATTGTCAGAAATCAAAATAATAAATGCACTGTCAATAAAAACAAATTTAAGCTGATGTATGACCATCAAATGTTTCTTAATTCTACCAATAATTCTATAACATCAGTCTAACCCTATTTCTAGGTTTTTTCCCAAAGCAACAGATTATGTAACCGATGTGTCTAAATTTGTCAGGTGCTTTGGAGGTGTGTGTATGAATTTGAAATTTGAAGCCCAAATCACAAAATAACATGTTATGCACATAACAAGTAAACAGACAGAATATTATTTTTATTTGTTTTAGAATTATTTGACATGATGGTTATCACTAGTGCTGGGTGTTTTTTAAATCATATAATTTTCAGCAAATTATACATATATCTGAGACATACCTTCTCTGACTCTGGTTCCTGAAATTCTAGCCAGTCACGGACAAAAAATATAAAATTTAAAATAAAATGATAATATGGTAATAACTGCTGGTGTTTTATATATACAGAACATTTCAGATAATAGATTTTTATTTTGATTAAAAGTGCTATAATAAAGAAAAACTCTTGGATTTGAGTCTCATGAATAAAAATAAAAAGATACTATTATCATTTCTATATTATTTAAAGTGAAACTGAAAAACTAGCACATCTTAGAGTATCTTCCCAAGAGTAAAAATATTGAGCACTATAATCAAGGATAAAGATAGTAGGTAGTGTTGTTACCTCTCATGACTGACTAGCTTAGGAAACAAAATATCACACAGAACTTCAGGAGGTTCCTTAATACATATTTCTGTTCTTGTTTTTCTTTAATAGACTTGATTTCTGGTCTCAGAATTTTTTTCTAAGTCTTATTCATTTTCCTCCTCTCCTGATTATATTACAGGAGTGTAAAAGAGAAGGCTGTGTTGGCTAGCTATTTCTTTCAAAGGAATTTTATGTTTTCTTTTCCTTTGAAAATGAGGAACCATTCTCCACTGACTGGAACAGGTTTTTAGGGGGAAGATTGGGTTAGGTTGCCTTCAGATTCTTTATACAGGCTCTGATTGTCTTAGTTTGCGTTCTTGCTAACAGAATTATTCTGTATGTCAACAATCTTTTCTTATTAAAATAATTTTGATTTTTTAAACAAGTTAAGGATGCTAAAGAATGTCACTGAGCCTATAAAAGGCTTTACATAGAGACCAAGATATCTTTTTTAAGGAATAGAGGACAAAAGCAAATGTGATTACAGTTCATCATATAATTTATATACCTAGTCATCATGAATCTTTCACTAAAGATTACAATGTATGTGTATATCAATGATGGAAATGCATTCTTTCTTATACATGCAGTATTATATCTTAGGGACCTTCTCCCCAAGACTGCTACCTGTATTATCTTTTTAACTACATACAAATAGTTGAAATTCCATCCTTTTAGTACAGTATGAGAAAGCATATTGTCTTGAAGAAGAAACAGCAAGTTCCCTTTCAAATCTGTTTGTCTATTCTACTGGTTCTCAAAACTAAACTGGGTTGTATTTGTATTTATTAAAGTCTAGGTTAGTCACCACATACGGATATCCAGTTAGTTAGGATGTTATCCATGAACATATGATATTGACTAAGTTATAAATTCAACCAATAACATTGGTGAGATTTTCATTATTTATTTATTTATTTATAAAGATTCAATTTAGTTACTTTTGGAAAGAGAGGAAGGGAGGGAGAAGGGAAGAGAAACATCAGTGAGTGAGAGATACCAGTTGCTTTTCATGAAGCCTGCAACTGGGGATCTGGCCTGCAACCCAGGCATGTCCCCTGACTGGGAATCAAACCAGCAACCCTTCAGTTCACAGGTCAACACTCAATCCACTCAGCCACACCAGCCAGGGCTAGATTTTTGAATTTTAAGCAAAAATCAGAATAGTTATTTCTTGCATATAAATCTCAGATGAACTCTGAAAACCCTGTATAAAAATATATTCTTAAACTTATAAAAAAGTATAAAACTAAAGGCTATGAAAGCCAATATATGCATATATACTTCCAAACACCACTTACAAAACAAGAAACAATAGAGAATTAATTAAAAGAAACTTTTAAAGTTCTTCTCTAATATATTGGTTTCTTATTCAGTTCAGATATTTTATCAGACTAAGTTATACATTTAACCAAACATATAAACCAGTTTAAGAGTACATTGCTTTTGCACAATTTCCATAAATTAATGATTATTTAGCTCCTAATATACAATTGAAAGGTGGTTACATTTCTGGAAGCAAATTTTCAAAGAAGCGCACTATGTGGTGGAAGATCAAATCTTAAATTTTACCCCTGAATTAAACCCATGTGTAGTATTCTTTGTAAAAGATAAGCTTTGGAATTTCTTTTGCTATAATTGATTTTTTATTCTTTTATACAACACTCAGTAAGTATGTATTGAGCATGTAATATATGCCAAACACAGCACTATTTGTACTAGGAAGCACAGAGGATGAAAGTAAACAACAAAAAACTACTTAACATTAAAGACTTCCATTTCTTGACAGAGAGGAAAGCTATTGACTAGGAGTTGTGCTACGCATTTTTAGTACACATCTCATTGAATCTTCCCAACAACCCAATGTAATAGGTATAAGTGTGACCTGTTGTATAGGTGAAGAAACTGGCTCAGGGAAACTCAGGAACTTGTAAAGGGCACCCAGGTCGTGAGCAGCAGGCTCAGGAACAGAGCACAGCATTGTCTGGCTTCACACCTATGCTGTAACAGTCCACCATAAGCTTCCTTGTCCTGCGTCTCAGGGAAGACACAGTGAGCTGTGGGAGCAGGAGGGAGCTGGTGTTTTGTCAAGTGCATCTCTAAATAAGCTGTTCTTAGGTAGTTGTGGCAGGAAGAGAAGGTTGGGTGAGAAGTATAGCACAGAGAAGTACACCATGGGCCGGGCCTGTGGGGCAGGTCCAAAGGTGCGAAAGAGAATGGCATGTTTGCCAGAATGCGGGTGGTATGAAGATGGTCTAGACTGGGGTACGAGGACGCATAGGTTGGTAGGAGCGCTCTGCAAAGGGCACTCCGTACTATACAGATTTTATCCTGTAGGGAGGCACTGATGTAGAGTAAGAGCGGAGTGGATGGGGCCTCGAAGACTTTTAAGCAGAGAGTAAATGATCAGATTTGTGCTTTTAAAGGTAACTCTGGCAAAGAAGCATGGAAGAATGTGAGTTCGAGGGTATGTGAGGGGGTCATTGTTGGTGGTGATGATAGTGGTAGTGTTGGTTGTGGGGAAACTGGAGCTAGGGAGCCCAATGCCTTGTTCTCCACGAGAGCTGATCAGGCCATGAGAGACCAAAGGCTATCTTAGAAGAATAGAGCGAAGGTAGATCTGAGACATATGTTAAAATTTGATGCCCTGTTGAATGTGGAGAGGAAACAAGGTGAATGAGAGAGAGGAGCCTGGATGGGATGATTCTCAGATTTTTGAATTAGAGAGCTGGAAGAGTTGTGCCTGTTCTCTAATGGAACCGAGGAGGAGCAGTTGGGGGTGAGGAAGTAATACGTTTGGTTTTAGAAGTAACCGTGGGCCATTCCATTGGGAGATGGTTAAGAGAGAGCTGGGTCTATCTGGGTTGTCACTATTTTATTTACAGTCCCACTCAAGAGGCACCCTTTACCCTTTCTCTTTACCCAGCCTGTCCTACCAGTCCCCAAGGCCTGTTAATTCTTCCTCCTTAATATTTCTTTAATCCCCACTTAAGTATCTGGATTGGTCATTTGGATTAGTGTGTGTAATGCCAAATGACTGCAAATACCTCAGTGTCTCCACAAGCTCCTTCAGAGTCAGATCATTTTCAGTTTTCTGTCTCTCGACACTAGTCTACCCAGAGCCGGCATTCCAACGGTACTGAAGCAACCATAGTTCCTAAGAGATCTTTTTCTCTAATTTCGGTGTCCAAGCACACAGACACGTTTCCAACCTCAAGCCCCCCGTCCCTGGCTACTCACCTCAGACAGTCAATGATGAATAAGACAGGCCTGACCCTCCAGGAGCATCTAGTTGACATCACAAAAATGTAGTTTAGTGGTACCAGATTTATGATCCTTCTTTGAGGCTTACTGACAGCAAAAAACCGGGCCCCAGGACGTTTTTAAAAATTAAGTGGCAAACCCTATCACAGAGAATTTTGTGGGTGTCTTAATTATCACATAAAATAGATGGTCATACACTCATGTTGTTTTATTCTACTGAGAATACAGTCATCAATGCTAGGTATGAAAAGTGTTTGGTAGCGTGCTGCCACAGACAGCTATGAAGTATGCGTATGCCGAGTTCTTTTACCCTCGCTTGTATCTCACTGCTAGAGTAGCTCAAGTGTATGTTTTGGGGGTTGGTTGAAAAAAGGTAAGGATGTTAAGCAGAAAAAAATATATATATGCATCCACAGACCATAGTGTGGTGATAGCCAGAGGGAAACTGGGGTAGGGGTAAGTGGAGGTAGGCAAAGCAGTGGATAAATGAAAACTTTGCTTTTGCTTTGGGGGATGGGCGCAAGATGCAGTGTGCAGATGATGTTTTGTTGAGTTGTACACTTGAAACCTGTATGGTTTTATGAACCAATGTCACCCCAATGAATTCACTTAAAAAAAAAAAGAGCCCTGGCCGATGTGGCTGAGTTGGTTAGAGAGTTGTCAGGTAACTGAAAGGTCTCTGGTTCCATTCCCAGTCCGGGCACATGCCCTGGCTGTGAGCTCCATTCCCCCATCGAGGCGTGTGCAAGAGGCAACCAATTGCTGTGTTTCTCTCACATCATTGTTACTCTCTGTCTTGAATAAAAATAAAATAAACCTTTAAAAAAAGAATGTTATCGGCAAAAAAGAGAATATTACTTGTTTTATTTTATTTTATTTATTTTTTTGAAAGATTTTATTTATTTATTTTTGGAGGGAGGAGAAGGGAGGGAGAAAGAACAACGTATGGTTGCCTCTCACATGGCCCTCAGGGGGACCTGGCCTGCAACCCAGGCATGTGTCTCAACTGGGAATTGAACTGGGACCCTCTGGTTCCCAGCCCACACTCAATCCACTGAGCTACACCAACCAGGCACTTTATTTTTTAAAGTATATTTTATTGATTATGCTATTACAATTGTCCCAATTTTTTTCTCCCCTTTCTCCCCCTCCGTCCTGCATCCCCCACCCTCTTGCATTCCACCCCCCAACCCTCACCCCACCGCCACCTTAGTTCATGTCCATGGTTTGTACATCTAAGTTCTTTGGCTTCTCCATTTCCTATACTGTTCTTAATCTCTCTGCGTCTATTTTGTGCCTACCGTGTATGCTTCTTATTCCTTGTATTTTGAACTCTGCATCTGATAGGTTGTCTATCTCCTCATTGCTTAGTTTGTTTTGTGTAGTTTAGATCTGTTTCACTTGGGCCATATTTCTCTACTTGGATGCACCTATTATGTTATAAGGGGCAGGGCATTAGGTATTCATCAGGGTGGGGCAACCCACTTGCTGTGCTGTGGACCTGTCTGTGGGAGAGGGGTCAGAGAGGGAACTGTGCCACTTGTTTGCTTGGTTGGCTCTCACCTCACTCTTCAACACTTGCCTCATTTCACACAGCGGATTGTGGCCTTTCAGCTGATGACTCCCTGGTGGGTGGGTCTGTGTACATTCTAGGACCCCATGGGTCTCACCAACAGACTCTCTTTTGACACTGAGAGTTTCTCCCGCGTTGCAACCCACACAGGTTTTTACAGCCAGAGGTTTTGAGTCTTTAGTTTCCCAGGCTGAAACCCTGGGTTGTACCAACTGTCCTGCTCCCCAGTTGTTCCTCCCTATTTATCTGCACACAAACGTGGGACTGCCCTGTCTACCAGCTGTGGCTTGGCCCATCCTGTCCGCTGCCCTGCCAGACGTCCTCTCTGTCCCCCTGCTGGTCTCCGCCCCTCCCACCAATCTGGATGACTTTTTAAAAATCGTTGGTTGTTGGACTTCCATGCCGTTTGATTTTCTGGACGTTTTGCTTGTTCTTTGTTTTTATATTGGTCGTTATCCTTCTTTTGGTTGTGCGAGGAAGCGAAGTGTTTCTACCTATGCCTCCATTTTGGCCTGAACTTCTCAATTTCTAATATTACTTGCTTTCAAAAATAAAAGAAAAAAGAAAAAAAGAGAAACCAATAGCTGTGGGGTTAGAATTAGTGAAAATATGAGAGTAGTTCTATTACATATGCCGTAAGTAGGTCCTACACGCAAAGTTAAAGGACCTTGTTTTATTACGAAGGAAACGACAAACAAGCTAAACAAAATATAATAAAATAAAATATTCTGCCTCAGACTGTGAGGGGGCAGGGACCACGTGATCCCTCCAGGAAAGCTACTGGTACGGGCTTCTGAGATTAGCCAAAGGCTGGAAGCGGGAGGCCAGCGCGCCCTGCCCCGGAGCAGTTTCCCGCCGCTCCGCGCGACCCGGGCGGCGGGCGGGCGGCCGGGCGGCGCGCGGCGCCTCGGGCGCGTGAATCATCCCGACAGACAGCGGCAGCAGAGAGCAGCGCCGAAACATGGCTGAAGCGGGCACGGGCTTTCTGGAGCAGCTCAAGTCCTACATAGTTTCGTCTTGGACTTGTCTCTGGACGGTGTGGTTCTTCATCGTGCTCTTCCTGGTCTACATCCTGCGGGTGCCCTTGAAACTTAATGACAACTTGAGCACAGGTAAGGCCGGCCCGGCCCCGGCGCGCGCCCCTCCCCCGCCCGGAAAGTTAGTGCAACTTCGCGGGGCCACGGCCGCGGGGGCGCGACCGGTGTGCTTGGGGCCGCGCCAGGGCCAGTGCCCGGCTGCCCGCTGAGGACGCGGCACGTCCGGCGCCCGGCTGGTCCTGGGGCATCAGGGGCCGGCCGGCTGCCGTCCTGACCCGGGACCCGGGACCCGGGGAGAGGTGCGGGCACACGCCGCGAGGCGGGCCTGGCGTGCGGTGACGGCACCTGGGCCGAACCGGCCGCTAGCCGCCCTCCCGAGTGCCAGCTGGAGGGCGCGGGAGGGAGACCGATGTGGGGGGGCGAGGGGTTTTCACTCCGACGCCCCCTATGTCTGCGCGTGAGTCCGAAGAGTAGTCGGGCGAGATGTCCCCACACCGCTGGACTCTGCGGCCGCGAGCGCCCCCTGGGCTGCTGACCGTGGTGCCCAGCAGCTGAGTCCCCACAAGGGGCCGTCCCGACCCCAGGGCCGGGACTGTCGGGCGGCGACCTCCATCCCCCCACCTCCCGGTTTTAGTCCCCTGGGTTTGGGGTGGGGGCGAAGAGGGTCGTTGCGCGGACTGAGGTCCGGAGACGGATTCCTGAAGGTGCTGTGAAGGGGATGGATGACGTGTCAGGTTACCAAACACGGTGTCGGGGGACGGAAAGGGAGACGGGGAACCAGTGATCTCTGCTCCTCTCTCCCCGCTTCCCTGGCCCCTCCACGCCCTCCTAAGACTCTGGTAACTAGTTAGGCCCTGCAAGTGTCTTCCAGGGTTGCAAGTACAGAAAGTAATTAGAATAGGATCGTAATAAACTTGCAGTCAGCCAACCGAGTCCTTAGAAAACAACCACAAAGAAAACTGACACCAACAGTAACTCCAGAGACGCAAAGTATATTTTGCAGGAAGGGTTACAGTCTTTCTTGAAGTCTGGAAATAGTGGGACTGGTTAGATAGATTATATATTTGTCTTTATGTTTTAGTGTTCCAGTATTTTGGGAAATTCTTACAGTCCTGAATCTATGTATATGTCTGTGTATATGTATGTATATTTTCTATCTGCTGTGTGATTTACGTATTCTGGCAGTCCAGGTCTGCAAGTGCATTTTCCTGTGTGGTGCTAACTCTACTGATAATTTTTAGAACACTTGAGATAATATACTCACTGTGTTAGTACTTGTGCTTTTAAATATAAGCCTCGGACCTCTCGATTACTTTAACTGGAACTAATGTTCACATTTATATTCCGTGGGTTAGGACCCCTGCCACGCAGATAGGATTCTGCACCCTAGAATCACTTACTATTTTAATAGCCACTGCTCAGCCCTTGGATTCAGTCAAATCACAGACCGTGATATTCTGGCTTTTTATCTTTACAGTGGCTGCTTGTCACAATACTGTCTTCTTGCTTTATGTACTTATATGTCTAGATATTTTCTAGTTCCAAAATCCTGTAATTTTAAGAAATTGTTTGAATATACATAGTAAGAGAATCTTCCATTTATTGGTGAGTGGGTTTGATTTTTTTCCTCCCCAAACAAGTCATTGTAGGGTTTTAAAAATGGGCATGTTCTCATTTAAAATTTTTATTTTAGAGCACACATTTGTACACTACATTTTCTTAAAGTAGGTTAAATAATCATCCATATGTGTCTGTGCGTGCATGTGCCCATAAATACATATATATGTAAGTAAATATCATAAATACCAATGCTTTATGCAGAACAGGGAAAAAGCAAAGTACATGTTGGGAATGTGTGTAGAAAGAAGTTATTTGTTAGGTCTTCTTACAGCAATTTTAAAGGTTTTATTTATTTACTTTTAGAGAGAGGGGAAGGGAGGGAGAAAGTAAGGGAGAGAAACAGCAATGTGTGAGCGATACATCAATCTGTTGCTCTCCACCCCCAACTGGGGACCTGGCTTGAAACCCAGGCCTGTGCCCCGGTTGTGGGAATAGAACCTGTGCCCTTTGGGTTTGCAGGCCAGAGCTCAATCCACTGAGCCACACCAGGCATCTTCCAGCAATGCTAAAGCTAGCATTTCTCAAAAAATACCTGTGTTAATTTGAGTAGATCCATTTCCCACTTGAGCTTATAGGGAAAAAATGTGAAGAATTGCAACAGGCCATCTGGATTCAACCTTATCAGACACATGATAGGTGAGCCCGAGGCTGTTTTCCCCAGTGACGCTATACTTCTGTTTTCAGAATGGTTTTATGCACATTTTAGTCATAAAGGAAGGTAAAAGGAGAAGCACACTAAGAGCAGCCACCTCTGCTCTTTCTGTGAGAATTAGAGGGAGAAGTGGACCTTGGACTCTCCCATGGTGGAACTCGCTCTTGCAGGGAGATGTGAAGGGGTTCTAATGGAACACATTTGCCGTTGCTAAGCCCTGTGGTGTTTCCTTTCTGGGAAGTGAAGGCAAGTGGCCCTGGAGAGGCAGCTTAGTCTAGGGCTGCTTTTAGGGAGCTGTGGGTGTTGCAGGCCTTCTTCAGAAAAGCTGAGGACACCACTGCAGTGGGGGTAGATCTGTGAGGCAGCCAGGAGCCATGGCTTCTCTGACACGGGCCCAGCTCTGCTCTTACAAGGTTTTGGAATCAGGTAAAAATGTTCCTGAGTTGTTCCGGATGTCTGCTTGGCTTGTTTTTCTATATATCTTCACTGATGGAGCTTTTACTAACATTTGATCGTGTTTTGTGGTAAACCCATTAAAAAATTCTTGAAGGCCTTTTATGCATAAGAAGTGCTATTGTGACACCTCATTGTGACAGGTGCTATGATGGGAAAGATAATACAAGTTTGTAAAACTCAGGCTAAATAGTTTACAATGTGGGAACACCTTACCTTATTGCAAAGTGAGAGCTTCTCCTGAACTGAGCCTTGGAGCGTAAGAATTCTACAGTTGTGAGTTGGGAACACAGATGGGCCTCCCAAACAAAGGCCTGAATATGTGAAAGTATAGGCCGGACTTAGAGAACTGTGAATTATGTGGAATTTAAAACAATAAAGGAAAAGGATTAATGAACAATGAAACTTTGCAATTCTCATGTCATGTGTAGTTTTACAAGTAAAAATACCTTCAAGGTTTTTTTCATGCTGTGCCTTAGTTTCACTGTTCTCCTCTATCCCCACCGTGTGGATTTGCTTGAACTTCATTGCACTGAGCTTGTGCCAGGGATAGTTTAAAGAATTCCACAGTATTCTGTTACAGAGAGAAAACTTCATGTAGACCACCAAATCTTATAATGAAAAATGAATTTTCAGAAGGAAAGTGGAGAAGGCAAACGTGTTAGGAATAGCATACACTGGTTGGCTTTGATAATCGCTTCTTTGATACTCTTTCCTTAAGTTGGAGAGGAGAGTGTTAAAATAGTTTTATGATTTACTGAAAATACAATGAACTTTTTTTTTTTAAGATTTTATTTATTTATTTTAGAGAGAGGGGAAGGAAGGGAGACAGAGGGAGAGAAACAGCCATGTATGGTTGCCTCTCACATGGCCCTCACTGGGGACCAGGCCCGCAACCCAGGCATGTGCCCTGTGAGGGAATCAAACCGGGACCTTCTGGTTCCCAGCCCGCGCTCAATCCACTGAGCTACACCGGTCAGGGCTGAAAATACAATGAACTTTTAACAAGATTTCAAAATGCCTTATCAGTTTTCATGTGAGTTAACATCCTAAAACAATGCTTTTCCAGAAGGGCAGAAATTTAATGAGTAGAAGTAGCCATGCAGGATATTATTCAAGAAAAACAATGAAATAGATGAAAAAAATAGTACCGCAACTTACTTCATACTGTGATGTTGGTAGGACTTTCTTAGATGCTGAATTTAAAACACTTTGCATGATAATGCGTTTTCTTAAAATGTGCACTTTTGGCCATTTTTGTTTCATGCAACTTAAGTGATTTTCCAGTTCTTTTTCTGTTTCTTGGACAGCAAGTTCTCAAAGATCTTTTAAGTCCTATTTCATTCTTTTGGAAAACAAATGCAATAGTCTGACCTAGGCTTACTGTTGTTTATATTATAAAACTTTTGTGTGTGTGTGTGTGTGTGTGTATCATTTAAAGTGATAAATACAGATACAAAATTCTCACATTACTGAACTGAAATGATACAATATGTATTTTGCTGTGAATAATGTGCACCCATGTTTGTGCGCATTATACATGGGATTATGATACATGGTATGTAATCATTATACCCATGTATAATATCCTTATTTTTTCCTTAGAAATTTGGGCAAAAAAGTGCACATTATACGTGGCAAAATATGGTAACTTCAGGTGCAGCTTTGTTTTGAGTATTTTCATATTGGAAATAGTTGCTCTAAATTTAATTAACACTGGACTTCTCATCTGGAGGGGCCTGCTTTCAGTTTATCTATGTCTTTTGCTTCTGCTTTGTCTGTTTAAAGTCTTCTCCCATCTGTAAATCCCACCAGTCCTTCAGGGACTACCTTGTGTGTTGCCTTCTGATTGTTTTAGTTGAAAGCAGTATTTCTCCTAACTTTCACAATGCATTATGTGAAATGCATGTTGGCAATGTTTACCTTGCATTGTGTATAAAAGTGTGTCAGTGTGTGTAGGTCTTTCTCTTTCTGTATACATGTTTCATAGCTACTATTACACTAGTTCTTCATTTCCCAATACAATTCCTTTTGTGTAGTGGATCCTTACCATTCACTGCATGAATGAATCTTCAAGTTATTGTGTACCCAGTGAGCTGGGATAGGAACAATGGAATTGATCAGTTGCATTACTAGGTATGTGTATCATCTGAGTTTCAGCTTTAGATTGAGCTGTCACAAAAACTTAAAAAATTCTCTAATGGGTCATGTGCATCTAATTCATTGTGGTCCAGTGTGTGAACATACAAAAGGACAATTTTCTGATTAATGTCAGCTTTGAGTTGAGGATACAGTGATCCCTCACCTGTCATGGGAGTTACATTCTAGAGATCCCAGTGATAGGTGAAAATCCGCAAAGTAGCAGCATTATATTTATTTTGTTATTTATATATATGTTAAGGCTTCATAAGCCCTTCCCACACTCCTATAAACCATTCCCACTCTCTTATTAACCTTTCCCACACTCTTATAAATACTTCATATGCTCTTGAACACTTTCTGCACTCTTAAACCTATGTAATTTTAACAACATATAAAATTCTATATGGGCCCGGCTGGTGTAGCTCAGTGGATTGAGCGCGGGCTGGGAACCAGAGGGTCCCGGTTCGATTCCCAGTTGGGGCACATGCCTGGGTTGCGGGCCAGGTCCCCAGTGAGGGCCATGTGAGAGGCAACCACACATTGCTGTTTCTCTCCCTCTCTGTCTCCCTCCCTTCTCCTCTCCCTAAAAATAAATAAATAAAATCTTAAAAAAAAAAATTCTATATGGGTACTCACCAGTGAAGTATACTACGACTTGAATGATGAAGATCATGAATTATGTAGCTGTGCAGTACTGATGGCGATGAAGGTGATGACAATGAGATGAATGTACTGCACAGTCAAGAAGAGCATTCCAGCTCTTCTGAAGGCACCACTTCATCAGACGCTTCATCAGGTGGTGCAGTATCTTCGCCCTGGGCTATAACTTCTATTTCTGCTAAAGGTGTAGGTGTAACTGATCTCTTCATCCAAGTGATGAACATAGTTATGGGGAGTTGCTGGCACTGCTTTTTCTTCTGAGTGAGAAGATTTTTATAAACTGACATGCCACTCTCGATTGTATTTACGAAGCACAATGAACGAAGCATCTGGGGGTCCCATTCTTCAGCCACTCGCTGAAGTTCTTTGGCCATTCTGACCATGGTTGCAAGATGATCAAGTGTCAGACCAACCACCTCCTCTTCTCCAATCCATAGTTCATCGTTCCTCATCCTCTTCTTCACTTGCTGACTTCGTCATCTCCGTCAGGTCTTCATCCATCAACGGCTGTGAGTGGACTTCTGCAGAGGCAGCTTCTCCATGCAGAGAAACGCTTTTGAGTCCAAAGCATCTCTGAAATTTGTCAAACCAGCCCTTGCTGGCACTGAATGGGGTTGGTCTGGTGGGAGAAGCACTCGACGGTCCTGCTTTTGCGTCGTTGTCCTTGTTTTCTTCCTCATCACCATCATGAATGTCCATGCTTTCTGCAAAACTGTGATAAAGTTTCTTGGCCTTCGTCCAGATGGTGTTGGTATCCAGCGAGACATTCTTCTTCCTGCAGTCATTTATCCACAGGGCCAATGCAGACTCCATCCTCACAATGGCCTTATTGCGGGAAGTGACCACCCTCTTTACAGTCTTGTTAAAAGTCATTGTTGCCGTAGACCTAATAATATTCTTCTCGTCTTTCTTTATGTAGCGAACAGTAGATTTGTTGATCCCGTGCCTTCCTTTAACATGTTGAGAAGTTCCACTTTTTTTTTGATGGTAAGCATATTCCTCTGGCTCTTGGGTTCACTGCCAGAAGCCTTAGAAGGCATAGAACATTTGGGTGACATTGTAGGGCTTGAAATAAATTCAGACTTTTACGAAAATGTCACAAAAACAGCACCGCAGAGCAACACTATGCACAGCGATGAGACGTCGATGTGAAATGGACAAGGAGAGATGCTGAATGTATGGGCAGTGTGGGAGAGCAAACAGACCTACGGTCACTGAGCCAATCAGCACCCAGGATACAGAACACAGTGCTGTGGTTGCTTCCCTTCCATCAGCCAATAGTGTGCCGTGTACAATCTCACATTGGCAAACTTGTGCAAGAGGTAGTGGCGTACTGAATGTCCATTGTGTACAGTGCGGTATTCATCTGCTGATGAAATACACACTGTATTTTATTTCGATTTAATATTCTTTTAATATGTTTGAATTAACATTTTTTATATATTTTTATATTGTTTTAAATTTTTTAGGCAAAAATAATTAAAATCGTAAATATTATATAAATACCTATATACCACAAAATCCTGTGATATAGCGAAAACTCCACGATACAGAATTATATATATATTTTTTTAAAAAACCCACGATATAGCGAAGCCACAATAAGTGAACTGCGATATAGTGAGGGACGGCTGTATATCCCAGACTTCTTAGTTGCTCTTATTTTTGGAGCTGTTTTTCTCAGCCATTAATGAAGCAACCTGAATGACGCCGTTTTTCCTCAGACCCTCCGTTGCCATAAACGTAGAGTGCGAGCTTTTCATTCCTTCGGGTTCTTTCTGGCTCTAGGGTTCTGTTTCAGTCTCTTAGGTTAAATTTCACTGAGTGCAGAGCATAGAACCAAACAATTATATGGACTTAATATGTTTTTTCCAATTTGGACTCTAACTCTTACTGGATACAATTCCGGATTTTATGTGGCTTCTCTCAGTGGCTTTCCTTCTCAAAACACAAAATCCACATGTACTGTCCTGGCTTGCAAAGTCCTATAATCTGACCCCTTCCACCCCTTCTATCTGAATTTCTGCCATACTTTGTCAAGGTCTCTACCCTCCAGACATGTTGTGATTCTCTCTTATTCTTAAATATGTCTTGCTTGACCCTCTGGCTTTTGCACTAGCTATTCCCTCCACCAGAATGCTTTTTCTACTTGATTTTTGCGGGACAGTCTTCTTATGTTTACTTCTTTCTTAAGGGTTTTCCCTTGTGATTCAGTCTGAAATGACCATCCACTCAGAGTGTTTGAATTCTCTGCATAGCACTGAGCATAGTTTGATATAATTCATGTTTGTTTGTTTATTGCAGGAGTCAGATCATCAGACTTTGCATGCCAGGGTAATAGTTGTCCCCCATGTGACTGTAAACTCGTTTGTCTTGTTTTGTCTGCCTTGCTGTGTTGCATATCCCCTGGACCTCGAACAATGAGTATTTGGGCCTGACACGTGCACAGTCTGTATTTATTGAATGAATGAAAAACTACATCATTTGGTTGCAGCGAGTCAGCAGTAATTCTGTCTTTAGGAAATGATTTTGAAATCTATCGTGTAGTCATTTCTCATGAGATTGAGATTTGTGTTCACTGACTATGAATTACAAAGATTACCCCAAAATGTTAACTGATGTTCTTAAATATTAATGTTTTGATCCATTCTTTAGGGGTAGAATTTAAGGAAGGCTTATTCTTGTTTCATATTGTAAATTAAATTTAATATAAAGAATGTTGAGTCAAAAATTGATTGCATTGGGAGACAATTTGTGGAATATAACCTGGAACTTCAAGAAAAGGTAGCACATTTACCATAAAAAAATTTGCAAATTTAAGTACCTCATATTAACTGTAAGGGGGGAGCTTGGGGTTCTACCAATGTTCATATTTTTTTTAAGAATATAAAAAAATTGTACTAAGCAGGAAAATGGATTGTTTGTAACCACACTACTGAAGGTCCATTTGTCTTTGGGAAAGGATGGGGTAGAAGAAAGATATATCTGGGAAAATTTTCAGAACAATATTGGCAAGCATTATGAAACTTAATATGCAGAAACATAATTTGAAGTGATGAGAAATATTTAAGCACAATTTTAAGTTCATATATTTGCACATCCCTTCCTTAACTGTAGAAACCATTTCTAGGTTTATATGAGAAGCCGGAGTGAAAATAGTTTTAGAATTATGGAAACTTGCTTTATTACCAATTTTACTGGAATATTTCTTTCTCCATAAAGTAGTGCCATACTTATTGAAAGAACAAAGTACCAGCTGTGATGTGATGAGAAGGACCATTGGATTTAGGAATTCTAGTTCAAATCATAGGGCAATAATCTTTCATAGTTTTATTTGAACTCTATATGAGGTAACCTTTAGCAATGACTGCTGAGCAGAGCACATAAATGTTATTAGCAAATACATATTGTATACTTGGTTGTTCTCTTCCATTTCACTGACTCCAAACTGTATTCATTCACTGGCTAACTCATCCATCCATTGGTTTGTTTAGTCATTCATTTGGAAAGCAGGTACTTGTAAAATTGAAGTTACATCATTCCTCTCAGTTATTATTGGGACACACAATCCCGTGTGAGCTGTATTCCTTCCAGTTCCTGTACTTGTTTTCTGTACTGAACAAGTAATATCCCTTAATATACTGCCACCTTCACTAATGCTTCCAAGTGTATTTTGCTCCCTCTGAACAAGGATCATGCCTGGTTGAAATTAGATCTTAAATATAAGATTGAGTGTAAATCTGAAGATTGGAACTAGGAAGGGACTAGGAATTAACATTTATTGAGTTCTTACATGAGCCAGGCATGGTGCTACCTTTTTTACCACTGCTTGTTAGGCTCTCTGAGCTTGTCCACAAGTCTGTTTATGTCCCATATAAACAACTATATAGATGATATTTTCTTTTTACCTGTGGAGTGAACATTGTTCAAAGCAAAATTAGTACTGTTTTAACACTAGTTGTTCTATTAAATGAAGCAATACAAGTGAACATTTAAACATGTATTTTAATGGGAAAGCAGCTTAATTTATTAATGAGAATGAGAACTTGGTGGACACTTTTGGAAGGGACTCTTTCCTTAGTAGATCCAGAACAGCTTGAGAACGGGGGTTATGACTTTTTCATCTTTATATTTCTATCATATGGTCATTGCTCAGTGATGATACATGAAAAGAAGAGTGAATGGATACTTGGGGTGTTTTTAAGGCCTTCCAAGATTGATAGCACTGGTGGTCATTATTTTACTTCATCAACTAAGGTTTTTCTTTCACTTGGTTCAAAGGATTATTGCTAATACTCCTCCCTTAAGGCTAGGCTTATTATTTGGCTCAAATGAAACTCAGAGACATAAAAGGATACTTCTGAGGTAACTGGGGAAGAGTTTGAAGACAAGGGAGGAAAAAAAGTGTTCTGGTGTACTAAGAGGAGAAATTCAGAGCAGGAAAACTCTGTGGGCAGGAAGGGATAATATGGTATAAGCGTGATCGGTCAGATGGGTCAGGACAGTTTAGTGATTGTCTAGATGTGGGGCTGAAATGGGATCGACAGAAGGTATACACCTGGGTCCAGCCAAGATGGAGGTATAGGTAGATACACTTTGTCTCCTCGCACAAACAAGAGAAGGACAATGACAAATTTAAAAACAAAAAATAACCAAAACTGCCTCAAAATCAAACTGAATGGAAGTCCGACAACCAAGGAGTTAAAGAAGCTGCATTCATCCAGACTGGTAGGAGGGGCGGAGATGGGCAGCTGGGATGGAGAGGACTCATGGGACAGCTGGAGGACTGGGGCCAGCGAGGTGGCATCTGGCAGAGCAGCCGGTCCCACATTTGGGTGTGGATAAACCAGGAAGAACAACTGGGGAGCAAGACAGGCTGCACAACCCAGGGCTCAAGCATGGGGAAATAAAGCCTCAAAACCTCTCACTGAAAAAACCTGTGGGGGTTGTGGCAGCAGGAGAAACTCCCAGCCTCAAAGGAGAGTTCACTGGAGAGACCCACAGGGTTCCAGAATGTACACAAACTCACCCACCTGAGAATCAGTACCAGAAGGGCCCAATTTGCTTGTGGGTAGTAGAGGAAGTGACTGGAAGCTGGTGGAGAGCTGAGCAAGCAACATTGTTCCCTCTTGGACCCTTCCCCCACATACAGCTCCACAATGCAGAGATGTGGTTGTCCTGCCCTGGCAAAATACCTAAGACTCTGCCCCTGACCACATAACAGGCCCTCCAAGACAAAAAAATATGGCCCAAATGAAAGAGCAGATCAAAGCTCCAGAAAAAATGTAATTGAGCAGTGAAGAGATAGCCAACAGGTGCAGAGTTCAAAGCACTGGTAATTAGGATGCCTATAGAATGGTCACAAAATAGAGGGGAAAGTGAAGGCTATGCAAAGTGAAACAAAGGAAAATGCACAGGGAACCAATAGTGAAGGGAAGGAAACCAGGACTTAAATTGATGGTTTGGACCAGAAGGAAGAAATAAACGTTCAACCAGAACAGAATGAAGAAACAAGAATTAAAAAAAAATGAGGATAAGCTGAGGAACCTCCAGGACAACTTTAAACATTCCAATATCCGAATCATAGGAGTAGGAGAAGGAGAAGAGGAAGAGCAAGAAATTGAAAACTTATTTGAAAAAATAATGAAGGAGAGCTTCCCCAGTCTGGCAAAGGAAATAGACTTCTAGGAAGTCCAGTAAGCTCAGAGAGTCCCAAAGAAGTTGGCCCCAAGGAAGTACACACCATGGCACATCATAATTACATTACCCAAGATCAAAGATAAGGAGAGAATCTTAAAAGCAGTAAGAGAAAAGGAGACAGTTACTTACAAAGGAGTTCCCATAAGAGTATCAGCTGATTTGTCAAAAGAAACCTTACAGGCAAGAAGGGGCTTGAAAGAAGTATTCTAAGTCTTGAAAGGCAAGGACATCTATTCAAGATTACTCTATCCAGCAAAGCTATCATTTAGAATGAAAGGGAAGATAAAGTACTTCCCAGATAAGGTCAAGTTAAAGGAGTTCATCATCACCAAGCCCTTATTATATGAAATGTTAAAAGGACTTATCTAAGAAAAAGAAGATAAAAAATACGAGCAGTAAAATGACAACAAACTCACAAACTATCAACAACCGAAACCAAAAATAACAAAAACAAAAATAAACTAAGCAAACTACTAGAACTGGAACAGATTTGCAGAAATAGGCATCACATGGAGGGTTATTGGTGGGGAGGGAGAGGGGGAAGAGTGGGAGAAAAGGTACAGGGAATAAGAAGTATAAATGGTAGGTACAAAATAGACAGGGGAAGGTTAAAACAAGTATGGAAAATGGAGAAGCCAAAGAACTTACATATTTGACCCATGGATGTGAACTAAGGTGGGGGAATGCTGGTGGGAGGAGTGGTACAGGGCAGAGGAGAATAAAGGGGAGAAAAAAATGGGACAACTGTAATAGCATAATCACTAAAATATTAAAAAAAAAAAAGCAAGTAGACCTGGCTGGTGTAGCTCAGTGGATTGAGTGCGGGCTGGGAACCAGAGGGTCCCGGTTCGATTCCCGGTCAGGGCACATGCCTGGGTTGCAGGCCAGGTCCCCAGTGAGGGCCATGTGAGAGGCAACCATACATGGCTGTTTCTCTCCCTCTCTGTCTCCGTCCCTTCCCCTCTCTCTAAAATAAATAAATGAAATCTAAAAAAAAAAGCAAGTATACAACTGCACAAATACTACTTAAGGAATGTTCATACTTCTTAAATAAACTGTAATAGGCACCACCCTAGGCATTCTTGAACATTTGTGTGGTTGAGACAGTTAGTTGCCTTTGGCTTTTCAGCTTGGTGGATAATGGCTCCCTCCACTGGTATGCAACTTCACAGGAGATAGTCAAGTGAATGGATAGAACTTTGTAGATTGTAAACTACTATTTAAATCCAAGGCATTATAATAAGTTGTTTTGTAGAAGTTTGTATTCTTTTTTTTTTTTTTAAGATTTTACTTATTTATTTTCAAAGAGAGGGGAAGGGAAGGAGAAAGAGAGGGAGAGAAACATCAATGTTTGGTTGCCTCTCACATGGCCCCCACTGGGGACCCAGCCCACAACCCAGGCATGTGCCCTGACTGGGAATTGAACCAGTGACCCTTTGGTTCACAGCCCGTGCTCAATCCACTGAGCTACACCAGCCAGGGTCCGTAGAAGTTTGTATTCTGAGGGCTTTGTCTTTCACCAAGAAATGCAGGTTAAAATACAGTGGGATCTCATTTATCCTGCATGTTCTATCTAAAGAATGTCCAAAAATTACAGAATAATGGATTGTTTGTAACCACACTACTGAATGTCTGTTGTAAATGTGAAAGACTATCTCCCGACATCCTTTTTCTATTTGAGATATTAAGGGTTTTGGGGTTCTTGAAAGAGAGTATATAATGAAATTCATTTTTGATGTTACAGTGAAGCAGGATAGTTGCCCATGTGTTACTGTTACCAGCCCTTCGAATAGCAGGCATTTCTGCACTGCCTACTGCGCTAAAATAAGAAGCTGAGAGGTCCAGTTAGTTCTAGCAGCTTTTCATACCAGGCTGTGTCTGTGGCCAGAGGAGTCTGTGTAATTGTGGTTATTAACCTCTCAGCAAAATAAGGCAACATTTATCTGAGAGAGAATATTTTTCCCCTCAGAATTTTAGGAAACTGAAAATATACTAGTTATAATACTTTTTGTTTCTTGACTCTTTGTTTCTTTCAAGTCTAATGCAGGATTTTGGTTAAGTGTCAGTCTTTATGAAAATTTGAACAAGCTTGTTGAGGATTTTAAAGGAATCTCTTAGGTGAGTGAGGAAGGCTTTTTAAAAATTAAATAAAAAAGCTTAACAATTTAAAATAGCGCATTTCTTGAAAATTTCTGAGGCATAAAATAGTCTTTAAAAAAGAAGTGGCTTTTAAAAATAAGCAGTTTGAATTTATGTGTTATTTAGAGTTAGAAGGTAAATTATGGTTTTGTCTTAAAGTCAGTTGTAATACCATTCTAAAATGTTATTTGATTAACAATAGGTAATAGAATGCTTACAGTTTTTCCCTCTGTTAAGTTTTTTCCGTTTCTAGTTTCTTCTTGGGAATAAGAGAATAAAATTTACTTCTTTACCAAATTGATCTTTTTTATTTATTTGATAGGTACTGTTTATTGAGCATTGTTAATAGAACTAATAAAGTAATTTTCTTCAGGTGTTTCTCAATTTATTACATCGACTTGACTCACTTATTTTCTTTCTGTGACATGTATTTAGATTGTTAGAGTGTCACATAGTAAGAATTGGTGTGATCTGGTTAGCACTTTTTCCTTGGGCTCTGCTGGAGGGGGAGGGGAATTCCTATCCTCATTTATATCTTTTATTTAAAATAAAACAAAAGTTATATTTTTCTCAGTTCAGGCTCATTTGGAGATTATGGAGTAGAGAGAAAATTTTTTCTTAGTTTATTTGGCCCTTTTAGTAAAGTGAGTGTTTTAAATTGTTACGTTTACATTTGAGGGATGAAGTGTGAGAGGCTAAATTGTGTTGTTTAAGTATGAGAAACTTGCTTCTCAGTTGTTTTTTTCCTCTAAACTAGAAGTTGTATGTATGCATTATCATTAAGTAAAAGTCTGAAATGTAACATAAAAAAATCTAATAGCAAACCCAATCAGTTGGAAAAGCCATTCTAAGAATAAACTTTTCTTTCTTTTATATTATTTGAATGATCATATTCTTGGAGGGAGATACAAAAGTGATGGCAACATAACACCAATAATGTTTGAGCAAAGAAGCAGGCATTAATTAGTTTTGGATATAAAAGTATTCCTAAAAATGTTTGGCTTTTGCATGAATAGTTATTTTTTTATTGCATGCCTGCAGAAAATAATGTAACAATATCTGGTAATTTTTAAAAACAAAGGAATTATAATTCTTAATGAGGAGCATTTTTAGTTTTAACTGTGGGAATATATGTGATGGAGAAGAGTAATAAAATACTAAAGAAACATAAGACATGTTTCTGCTCAAGCTGGAGAGGATGTAAATTCCAAGCTTGCGTGAAAACCGTCTTTAGCTTCTAAGAGAAAACAGACATTGATTACTACTTAGCCAAAGGGAAACTTAAATGATGTCAGTAAATATGGTGATTAGCAGGCTGGGACGAGCCTGGGAAATGGAGTTACAATCAATGGTCACAGGCCAGTGCTTTGTCTCCTCCCACGTCCTGAACATTACGGCCATCCATTGTTTCATGTCTAGCTGACTTTCTGGGAATAAATATGATTTAGAAGTAAAATGTAAAGTTGTTTTTAATGTATATTCTTCTGTTTGTAATGCCTGTGAAAACAAAAGGTATAAAAAATATTTAGACATTAAGATAGTATCTTATTAATGGATTACACTGTTTTAGTGCTATCATTTGTTATTTTGATAAGGTGTTATATTTCCTTAAAAATACTCTATTGATATGTGAATGCTATTACTACTTAGCTTTATAGAAATCTCTTTTTAGCATTGGCTAGCAACCCAGAGATAGCAAAGTGGCAGCTAGACATTGTCAGTCCTTTTAAATAGTTTTACGTATTGGGGATTTTACACGGTTTAGGGAACGTTCACAAATCATCCTAGACAGAAAGCCCAACTGTATTTGTGAAACGATGTTATTTTCATTTTGCATTTGAATGAAAACTGTTCTCTCCCGGTCCTGCCACATTGCTTTCACCCCCCTCTTCTTAGAGGCATCAGTGGACTGTTGCTTCTTGTAGCACAGCGCTGTATCCGTATGATTCCCTGTCCTACCTTTCACACCACAGGATGTAGTGTATTATACCAACTGGAAGGCTGAAATTCTCAAATCAATAAAATATAATGTGTCATACATTTTTGAAATAAGATGGCTGTTAGTAAATCAGACCGTCCATGATGTGATAAACTGTTATAAAATATCAAGGAATTCACTTTTCTATTTGTGGGTTTCTATAATTTGTCTCCTTTTTTTGCCCTGATCACAAGGTAACTCAAATAAACCTGGATTTCTCAGGCTATACTCAGTGGAGGGGTAGAAAGCTACGGATATGTTGGTATGAATAAATAGTAATAATTCTGAACCAGAATTGTCCACCGGTGCTCCGGCGCCCCTGCTGACAGCCAGTAGTTCCCACTGCTGCCGGTGAGTGTCCAGGCTGCACTGCTGTTACTTCTAGCTCTTGGGGCTCAGGACCGCTGTCCCGTCTGCCCCTGTCACTGGTTCCCATTGCTGGGGACATTAAAGAGTGGCTTTGGTCAGGCAGCCTGTGCAGGTTATGGTCCCAGGGGCATGTCTGCAGGTCCAGCTGGTCCAGTGTTCTGGGAGGCCCATGGGACATTTTTTTTTTCTTGTGTTAATTGTATTTAGCCTTGCCACTCTAGTTACTGACTGTAGTAAAATGTGTTGGTACCCTTACCATATTTTAGCACACCATTAGTGTGGGTTCAAGTCATTTACCATTTCTGTGATCTTAACATGGTTACTCTTTATCTGTAATTTAGGATCGTAGGATTAAATGAGGTAAGTAAAGCTTCAGCAGAGTACCTGCCACAGTCTAAGTGCTGAATACATTTTGGACATTTAGTTTTAGCTACTGTTTCTGCTACTACTATAATGTTGACCTTGTTCTAGAATTCTCAGTGCCTAACTCAATCAGCTTTTTCTTTTGAGTCAGCCTCTAGACTAATACTTCTCTTTCTTCCCTCCCTTCCTTTCTTTTCTTTTTTTCTTTCTTTAAATTTATCTGTTCTTGTTACATACATATTTGACTCCATGTTTTCTGTTTCCCTTCAATTTTGAGGAGACATTTATAACAGTAGCAATAGCAGCTTCATACCTGGTTAAAATGAATACTCTTTATTATCTGTATCTTACCTTTGCTCTTACTTTGTGCTTTGCGTCCATTTCCATAATTTTCCTGCAATGCTTATACCTCAAGGGTAATTTAAAGCCAAATTCATTAATCTTTTCCCAGATATTATTCCTATTGATATGTTGTACTGCAGAAAAGAATGTTTTGTGTTGACCCTCTAGACTCTTGACATAAAATAGTATTTACTAAGTCATACTGTTAGCAAGTTACCGTATGTGGTGTGGTTATAGAGGAATAGCAGGATGACCAAGTTGTGGTCCCTTTCCTCAATTACTTAGTGCAGAGAGGGAAAGAGAAACTCAGCCAACACAAATCCCAAATAAAGTGTGTACAGTACAAAGGAGCAAACACATACCATACAAGGGATGAGAGAAAGTTTTACATACTGAGTTGGACCTTGGTCACAGAGCCCCTAGGCCAGTGGAACTGCATTAACAAATGAGTGTCATGTAGCTGGATGACTCAGAAAAGGCAAGTATGGCCGAAGGGAGGGTAGAAAGAGAGATAAATGAGAATCTGTTGGGGTTAAATTGCAGTTCATTCTGAAGGATTAAAACAATTGAAAAATTCTAATTGTTGTATTTTACCCGTTTAGAAAAGAACAGGAGTATAATTGGGTAATCTGTTACCCGTGTTTGAGCATCATGTTAACTTTTTTTCCATAAGTATGTGCATTGCTTTTCCTTTCTCTCTTTTTGCTATAAAGTGTATAACTTATATTTTGTAGAGAACACTTTTAGATTTACAGAAAAATTGCTGATAGCATATAGAGTTCCCACATACCTCACAGGCAGTTTCCCCGTTACTGATATGTCATATTTGTATGATACACAGTCAGACCTCGGTTCTCAGATTCTCCCGCCTTGAACAGTTTGGTTCTTGATGATGCTGTTCACAGAAAAAATGTCTTGGTTGTCGAACAAAACTTCCGTTCTTGACCTAACAACCCAATCATGCTGACACCGGTATGATTCGGTTTTCTAACAAATCACTTCTGGAACAGCCTTCCAGAACAAATAAAGTTTAAGAACCCACTGTATTTGTTACAATTAATGAACCAGTATTGACACATTATTAGCAATCAAAGTGCATACTTGATTCAGTTTTTCCTGAATGTCCTTTTATGTTCCAGGATTCCATCCAGGATATCACATTACATTTAGTAGTCATGTCTCCTTATATTTTTCTTGGATGTGACAGCTTTTCATATTTTTCTCATTTTTCATGACTTTGATAGTTTTAAGAAGTACTTGTAAGGTATTTTGTGGACTGTCCCTCAATTGGGATTTGTCTGTTTTATTTTTTTCTTTCTCATGATTTTCCTGGGATTATGAATTTTGGGGAAGAAGACCACACAGGTAAAATGCCATATCAAGGGTGACTATCAACTTGACTTACCACTATTGATGTTGACCTTGATTAGTTGGCTGAGGTACTGTTTGTCAAGTTCTGTACTGTGAAGTTACTCCTTTCCACCCTTTCCACTGTGCTCTTAGAATGGAAGTCACTTTGTACAATCCACACTTGAGGAGTGAAGAGTTTTGCTTCTTTATGTGGAAATAAATAAGTGCCACCCAAATGAGAATACTTAAAGGCTATTTATTCAGAGCTTGCCATACCAATGGAGTCAGGCACCATCACTTGTTTTTGGCAGAGACTCAAAAGCAAGAAGACAAGCGGGAAAGCTTGACAGTAGAAAAAAGGGAGCGCTTCAGATATGCCCTGATCAGAGGCGGTGGTGTGGGAAAGCAACTAGAAGCAGAACATCCTATGCCATTGGTTAGGGGAACATATTTGGCTTTTTTTGGTTGATCCTAAATTGGAAGCGGGGTAAAAGTTAGGAAAACTGCCAGTTATTGATCAAGTTGTGGTGTTTGGGCTGATTACTATAGCAGTTGTGGTTCGACTTTCAGGACTGCTGTTGCGGGCTGTGGGTCAGAGTTCTGTTTTTATATATGGTTTGGTCATTGCCTGTTTGTATGTCAGTCTCTCAGTCACCTTCAGGGTGGAGTATCTATAGCCGTAATTTGGAATTCTTCTGCATGGATATGTCTCATCTCTTCTTTCTTTATTTATTTCAGTATGGGACCTGTTTTATTTTTCTATTTTGGGTCATAATATAATACGGCTCTATTATTTTGTGGCTCATACTGCTTTCTTTATTTTGTTGTTTATATTATTTCAGTTTTGGCCACTAGGAGCTCTTTCTGTTGGTTCTGTATCCCTTTGACATGGCTCCATCATGGTGGCATTTTTTTTTTTTTTTCGCTTTGTTTTTGAGTACTTCTTTCCTCTGTAGCACTGCAAGATGCTACAGGCTCATCTTATATATTTCCTGTCCCATTTCCCTCTTAAAAAAAACCAAACAAACTCTTACTTATACAGAAAAAGCTGCACCATAATTCTTTTTCCCTGTTTCCTCTCTATTGGTAACTATTTTCCTGAAGTTGGTATTGTTCTCTTGTATTTATTGTTTTCACAAACAACACATAGTTATTTTCGTAAGTTTAAAAAAATACATAAATGGAACTTCCAGCCCAGATGCATCTCAGGAAAAAAATAAAAAGCCTCAAAACCTCTGGCTGTAAAAACTTGTGGGAGTTGCAGAGGTGGGAGAAACTCCCAGCCTCACAGCAGAGTCCACAGGGCCCTAGAATGTACACAAAACCACCTACCTGGCAATCAGCACCAGTAGAGCCCAATTTGCTTGTGGGTAGCAGGGGAAGTGACTGAAAGCCTCCGAGAGCCAAGCAAGCGGCATTGTTCCTTCTCTGACCCCTCCCTCATGTAGCGCAGCAGCATAGTGAAGAGGGTAATAGCATAGTCACTAAAATATACTTTAAAAATACATAAATGGACTTCTGCCCATACATTTTGCAAATTGTTTCTGTTATGACATTAGAAGATTTTTTTAAATATTGTAGATCTACTTCATTTTGTTTACTAATTTATTTTTAAATTATAAGAGAATGTTTATTTAGAAAGTTTCAGAGGTAGTAGAAGTGAGCCAGCTGGGCTGTGTAGGCTCAGGAAACAAGTTACAGAAACAAAAGGAGAGCCCTTGGAATTTAGGAGAGAGAAAGGCCAGGGTAACGTGCTTCTGGGGGTGAAGAGGGAGAAGGGAAAGGCCAGATGTGAGCCTGAGAGGGATAGGGCACCACTTCATTTATTTTAATTTTATAGTGTTCCATTGTCTGAATGTACCGTGGCATATCCATTCCACAACAAACAGGCAGTGAATATGGCATGGACCTCGTTGTACTTGTGTTCTGTTTATCTAGGGAATGGGGTTTTCAATGGTGATGGTACAAAACAGGGGAAGTTTGGAGATGTGTTATCACGTGATTGGTACTGAGGGTGAGGACAAGAGATGCTTGATGATCTGCGACGTGTGTGTTTGCCTGTGCCACACATAATTTTTACATACCATTTTAGGTATTCACATAGGCAACAATTCTCTTTATTATGATCTGATTCTAGAACCTCCATTTTGCATATAAACCTGAAGTATTATTGTCATAGTTTTAGCATATGCTATTGTTTCTAAGAATTCAAACAACCATGTAAACTGAGAAGACTGTACTTTTTTCAGAAATTGGTTTCTTACCAAGAATTGTTCACTGTTTTAGAAACATACCTTCAACAGCAATACCATTCATAGTATCTGAGTCACTGATACAACCCACAGTATCAGCCTGTGCTGGTAGGTTTTGCATCGTGCTGATGCTCTGTGGGTGCAGGTGTCTTTACTTCATTAAGTCTTCTAAAATGTCATGAATACATTTGTTTTCTGAATCCTATTCTATTATTTAAAACAGGGCCAGGACTAGGTGTAGGGTAAGGCAAGTGAGGTGCCTAGGTGCAAAACTTAAGGAGATACTCTGAGTCCTGCAAGTACAGCTTCAGTGCGTGAACAACTTTGCCTCCTCAAATTTTCTACCTTAGACAACTTGCTTACCTCATCCTAGTCCTGATTAAAAATTATGTTCTGTTTATTTCTTCTTTACGTTATAGTTAAGACTTTATGTTGATTTTTTTGGAAATATTATGTAAGAGTAGATAGATTGTCTATTATGTTTGTTACAGGATAGGAAGAGGGTATTTAAACATTATTTGTTTTAAAAATGAGGTGTTAAAATTGAGCTGAGAACCACTACTTTAGGGGACATACTTGGAAGTGTCCATTTTGGGGATATATGAGCATCTTCAACTTGATCGGGTATTGCCAGATTACTTTACAGATGGTTGTATTAGTCAGTGATTGCTATAATAATGCTACATAAAACAAAACCAACCAAACAAAAAAGCTTTGAAACTTAGTGGCTTAAAATAATAATATTCATATTTTACCTTTTGATCTATGGATTCATTGCAACTCAAATGAGCTAGGCAGGATTCCAGACTCCAGATTCTGGATTCTACTCTGTAGGCTGCAAGTTGGGGTAAGGTCGGGTTCATGTCTTTCGTTCTTGAACAAGCAACTACCCATTTTTTCTCATGGGAAATGGGAGGAGCAGAAAGAAGGCAAGTGGAAATATATAAAACTTCACGTGGGTCATATATAGAACTTCTACTCACGTTCCATTGGCTGGAGCAAGTCACATGGATACACCCAACATCTGTGGGGGTAGTGAAATATTCATTCTAGTGGGTAGTACTGCAAAGTTATTTGGCAAATATGTGGATTATAATTCTAATAAAGGGAGGTGTGAAGAATTAAGAACAATGAATGGTTCAGTTTACCACAATGGTTGTACCGTTATATACTCTACTGCTCATGTATGCAAGCTACTGTTTCTTAACATCTTCACCAAATCTCTACTGTTTTTGCTAGTTTGATGAGTGCTAAATGATATATTGTTATTTTAATTTGCATTTCCAACTGTATACATCTATTCAAAATATTTACTATATATTTGTTTTAAAGGATTGGTTTTCTCCTCTACCATAAAATAGTAGCTTAAGACTTTTTGCGATGAAAACAAAAATTTGGAATCTGAGATTGTAAGTTATAATTAGGTACAAGCATAAACTAAGAAATAATTTCTGTTTCTCTTTTGTTTCCATATTGTCCACTATTCTGAGGAGCATTAAAGATGTCTAGACTCTTTTTGAAAGGCGCTTGTAGTTCTAACATTCTGATTCTATAGATAGGATACATTCACAATTTTCCTTCCCCTCTGTAATCTAAGTTTGTTGAACCTACTTAGTAAGCAAGGTATATAGGCTCTGTATTCCAAACTACTCTTTTGAAAATGTGACTGTAGGTAGCCCTGGCTAGTGTGGCTCAGTGGATTGAAAATGTAACTGTATTCCAAAATATGTAGGTGTGAATTTTAATAAATAGATTTCTGGTGTGTTTCTCTGGAAAGAGAGTTTCATATTTATTGGCATTTTTATAGTGTAGAGGCAGATCTTGTCAGAAAGAAAATTCATCCTTCCAGGTGAGAGAGGGGTGGGAAGAAAGAAAGGCACCCACAGAGCGTCTGGTTTGTAACTATAATCTCATTTTTGCCAGATCAGACCAGTTAGTCCCAGAATGGTGGTTTTTGTTAATCCTCACCAGAGGATATGTTTATTGATTTTAGAGAAAGAGAGAGGAAGGGAGGGAGGGGGTGGGA